>JAVCKT010110578.1:9267-23283 GCA_032273925.1 Rhynchotus rufescens
ATGATCATACTAGTTTGATCATCAGTTTAGCTTGACTTTATACTCCTCTCCCAAATCACTTAGGAAAATGCTTTTGAGTTATGAAGGTACCCAGTTCTGTACTCCTTTATGGGACACAGAGGGAGATTTGATAAATAAGAGATACTTTAACAAGAAATATCTTACAGAGTAAATAGTGCAGATGCCATACAATCTGTTCTGGCTGCATTCGTGGTCTCAATTACTGCAATGGGTTCTTTTCTATATGCATGTAAAGAATGTAACAGAGTTATTATAGGGACATTCAATACAAAGAGATGCCCATATATATGTAAACAAGGAAGCAATACATCACTATAGAAGTATCTAGCACTGAAGAACAAGCTTCATTGCTCTTGGGGTTCACAAAGCCAGTAACCTGCATGCAAGCTCTGTGCTCATCAATCTTTGCTAGCATCTCCAATGACTCATTCTCACCCAAATCTCTGCTATAAACTCCCCCAACTGCAGGGGTTTAGATGCCTGCCAAGGACTGAGAGCCCAGCCCTGATGTGGCCCAGCTGTGTAACCCCCATTCAGACTGCACAGAAAGTCATAGGAATGTTTGTAGAGAGGATGAAACGTAAAAGTTATCTCCCAGAGGCAGTAGATCAACAGAGGAGACAGAAAACAAGGATCCCCAAGGGAACAAGGTAAGCTTGTTCATTTTGTTGGGAAGTGCTGGTTGGGTTGAGCCATCACTGGCTGGTAGGAGAGGGCAGCTCAGATAGAGCTGCAGAGGCTGATCCTTCCCCTGCAGACAGACACCTGCCTGCCCAGAAAAGGCCTTGGTGAGCCCCGGGAGGGAAGGGATCATCAGGGTAAATCTTGGCCAGACTGCTCCTAAATCTAGCTGTCTACAGCAACCTCCCGCTAAGGTTTAATTCCGTGGAGCAGCAGGTAGGATCGTACTCACACGAAATCAGCTGCTTTTTCTCACTGCACCTCACTGAAATCTGGGTTCTCAGAGCAACAGGCGTTCATGTAGTCAGAGCCCAGCTCGATACTGCCAGCTACCCACACTCGAGGACTTTTCTGCACGAGCTAAGCCGCAAGAGCAGTGCAGACTGCACTGCCACTGTGAATGACAGCAGGGCTGGTTTTCCAGCTCCAAGCAAGTATTACCGCTTCGCATCTCGGAGGAGACAGCTGGAGAAGTGTGATTTTCATTAAGCACATCAGCACAAAATGCTGAGACTGTTTACAGAACTTTTAAATGAAGCATAAGGGAAGATGAAATATATGTATATAGCTTCTTGGAGCAGCAATGATTGAGCACGGGCTATTTTTCTGAAAGACAAAGGAATGGTAAGAGATTTGTCTGCAGTAGAATAAACTAATAATTGGATGATGACATTACATTAAAGGTTTAGGAGCCAGGATTAAGAAGTAGCTACAACTTTACCTTGTTTATTACAGACAGACTGCTGTGGCCTGCTATAAAGCAGTATAGGCATGACATAATTTATAATGCACAGCTGTGAATTGATGCTGACCTTAACCTTGGCATTTGGCTTTAGCACTTTATTTCTCTCCCTTGTTCCATTAATAATAAAGCTTTTTTTTCCTTTCTAACTATCATTGATAATTGATTGCATATCCAGAAGAATACTTTTTTTTTTCTCCTTTTCCTTCTGGACACTGAGCGGAGCTGGAGGCTTTTTTTTTTTTTTTTTTTTTTTTTGCCTATTTGACTCATGTAATTATTTTATATATATATATATGCCTCATTAACATAGCAGACTATCTACTTTATTGTCACATCTGAAAATGTCAATTTCCAATTCAATCTTAAGATCCTTCTAGCATAATATTTTCTCTTTATGAATAGATATAATTAATCAGAAGTGTCAGAGAAAGTAATAATGTCTTCCACTGCTCTGTATTCTCTCTGGTGACGTGATATATTCTCTGCTGCCTTATTTACCCTTGTGGAATCTATCTCTTCTCTCTCTCTTTTTTTTTTTTTTTTTTTTTTTTAATAAAAAGATAAAAAAAAAAAAACTGTAAACACAGTTAGCTAATTTCAGTGTTGCTAATTTTGAGGAAAGCACCTATGCATCATGCATGCAAAGATGGATATGTCCTACTCAAACATCAGGATGACACATACAGCCAAATCAAGTCAACCCGCATTTGTAAAATGAAGGTATATGCATGGTTGAAAGTCTCTTCACCCAGCCAAAATATGGATTTGCACACACAATGTGGCTCACAGGACCTGAGGATGTGATGTAAAACAGCTGTGATTATAGCTGCTTATCATAGATACTACTAAGGAATATTGAGACTCTAGGATAGCGATTAGCGACCAGATTAGCGATTAGCTTTTGACCAGAGCCTGGCTTTTTGCTTACCGCTTGGGAGGCCCCGGCTCATGCTTAGCCACACGTGGCCCAGGTGGGAGAAAGGGCAGCGCCATCCCAGCCAGTACCTGGCACAGCCAAAAATCACAGGGAAACAGGCTGGCTGGTTGTAGAGAATCACTGTGTGCACCTTCTGCCCCCCGCTTTCCTTTTGAGAGAGCCTGAAAATGACTGTAGGAGAAACCAGGGCCTTGGTAAGGCCTTGTCTGTGATGGGCTGGAGCAGTAAGAGTTAGAGCTAATCTGCCTTTCTCCGCACTGTGCTGTGGTTGCCTCCTCCCCGTAGTGCAGCACAAATCCAGTCATCTTAGCATAGAAATCTAAGCACGGGTGCAGCACAGGAAACTCACAGCCTGTTCCTTTTACGGAAAGGATTCTGATTTTTCTTAACAGGTCCTTGCCCTCAAGGACCACAGCAGCATGGCTTGGGGATCACAGGTCAAAAGTTTTTTATGTTTGCTTGGTCTAATTTCTTTTCTTTCTTCATGTTTCATTGGCCTGTGGGACTAATAGCTATCACAATCCCATGAGTATCTTTGGCATCTTGTTTTGGTGAGTTAAGGACTTTCTCTTCAGATTTACACACACAAGAAAGTGTATGAAAACATAAAAACACTGTAGTGTTTTCCTTATTCTTTTGGCTACGTTACTGATTTTAATGTATGTTATTTATAAGACGTCTGGCAATATTGGGCCCAAATTCTTTAAATTTTCCTCTCTATCTTTTCCTATTGGTATGATTTTTAGATTTTTAGGTCAGAATCTCCTCTTTTTTTTTCCTATATATTATTTAGAGACTGTCTCAGATTTCAGTGTGTGTATCTCACAATAAAATCACATTCCTGTTTATATTTGGAAAGCTCACTGTGAATTTGGCTTTCAAAGCAGAATTTTAAACATGCATTTTCTGTGCAGCTTTTACTTGCTTGGGATGCAAAACTCCCTAGGAATCTGAGAACGACGCTTTGTAAATGAGATTTACTATTATTGCTGTTTTCACCACAGCAAAAGCTATTGTTAGTGACAATTGAGTCGCAGCCTTATAGCTCCCTGTCCACTGTTACAACTTTCCAAAATTCTCCTTTTGGGCTCCAATATCCTATGTTTAGAATAAGCTGAAAACTTTTGTTTGGTTCACTGAAGTTCCTTCAGCTATTTTTTTTTGTTAGCAAAACATGTTCTGCAGTACAAGAATCTGTCTCGAAACAAAACAGAATCTATTTACAAAATAGGATCTGTTTTATAAAACCAATTTTTGTTAGCTTGATAACTTGAAGATGTTGAAATATGAAGACTAGATTTTTAGGTGCTATAAATGTTGTAGCTCCGTATGCTTAAAAGAAGCTTTGTCTGTTTATAAATGATAGTCCTGAAATGTTTAATCTCCCACATGGTATAGCTCAGTGAGGAATTATCATTCATAATGGGCTGATTCTAAGTGGTGAGTGGGAGTCAGTGGGATGTGTATATGTGATTGTGAATGCCAGATGCTACTTAGAAACTTAAAGCGTATTGAATCTTTGAAATTTTTATCAAAAGTCTATTTACAGATAAAGGGTAGATTCAGATTAGAATTTGAAACAAAGCCTTTGCATGTATGGTTTACTTTTTAATGAAATGGCATTGTTTCTTATGGCTGTGATTATCTGGGAGACTATAACCTTCATGACTCTTTTATGATTTACTGTATTCCAACTATATTTTGCTGTAGCCTGCCTGAGTATTTGCAGGGAGTTTATAAAGCTTTGTTAAGAAAACTGAAAGATAGGGTAATCTGTGGACTTAAATCAGTGTTAGGTATCCATAGGTATTCCATAAAATTTAAGAGTGGATGAAATATCATTTGAGGGAGAAATTACTTAATTGCCTATATTCAGCATAGAAGCCTTGGTGTAATATAGCAAACATTTTCTTTCATGATAAAATAATTCTTAAAAAATTTTTCATTTGAACTAAAAATACACAATAGGTTCCTTGGTGAACCTATTGTGAACAGGTGGGGGAGAGCAGATTAGTAAAACTTGGAAGAAAGTGATGCAGATTCTCCTTTTTTTCTCTTCCTACTTCGTGGTTAGATCATTATTCTAGGATGAGGGAGGCATAAAATAAATCTTCTCCTCTGCTCAAAAAGAATTGAGCCCATATTGTAACAAGGAGTCCTTCTCAAAATCTTGTGATATATTACGGGGTGTGTAATGCTCAGTTGACTGTGACCTTGTAAATATTAGATATGATGCAAAAAAAAAGAAGACCAGTTCTAGGACCTATGTGTTTAAGTCTGTTTCAGGTAATCTCTTAGGTATCTGCATCTAGTGGAGTAGCATTAGTTGCAGACATTGAGGGAATGATGCTTTGGGATATCTTATAGCCTGCTGATTTGGCCTAAGGCATCAAAATCTTACTCAGAACAAGAATTTGAATTAAATATGCCTTCAACCTGGGGTACTATATTCTCAGCCATTGAATATTTATGTAAAAAAACATCATCTGGAGAAACTGGAACCAGCTTATCCAAGATTACTTCAACATATGGTGTTTAGACCATACCCAGGGAGATGAAATCGAATGAGTCAGAGGGCAGCACTGACTCTCTGTCAGTTGCCCTGGCAAGGATTTGGTGGCTATACATATCACAAGGTTGGGGGTGAGAACCAGGGGGCTTGTCCTTATTTTTATGTATGTTTAGTTTTGTTTATGTGTGCTCGTATATACATACATATAGTATATAAAATATATAAGAAAGTGAAAGACAAATTTTATTTTCCTCTTCTAAGACCATGATAGATGGGTTTTTTTTTGTTGTTCCTGTTGGTTGCCTGTTGCTGGGCCAGGTTGCCTCAAGTGAAGAATGCCTGGATTAGGTGGAAGTGGCTGAGGTGGAAGGGATGTGGCACCGTTACTGCTCATTTATTCACTTCCCAGCTCCTGAGCACAAATGGCATCAGTTGAGTGTGCTGGGGATGCTAAGCTTCCCAGGGGAGGGGAACCTGGAAGAACAGGCTGGGTCTTAGGCTGCAGTTTAGGCAAGCTGCAAGCTCCTGGTGCAGCACAGGCTTGGAAGGTGTAAGGGGCTAGTGTAGGACATGGTGTGGCTTCTAGAGACAGACAAGACTGAGCAGAGATGTGTTTTGATTGTGTGACCACAATATAAGAATTCACTGAAAGGCTGATAGACTGATAAAAAGCACAGAGAAAAAAAAAAAAAAAAAAAAAAAAGGAGAGGGGGGGAACTGTTTTTCAGGGATTTTCTTGAAATTCCCTGAGAAGAGGCTGTTTGTGAAGTCTTTTACTTTTTATCGCTTAATTCCTCACAAGATTTTCTGTTTTAAAAGATCTTTTATAAACCATTTTAGTTCTTGTTCAAGTAAAACTGAGATTTTGAGCTTAAAAACCCTTGTAGCCTAAGTACAGCTAGTCAAAGCAATAGTAAATTGATGTCATTTTAAGGGCAAAATACTAAAGTTATGTATTTGCTGCAGCCCGGTTTTATTAATCTCAAGGCTATCTTAAAGGACACATAAGGAACCAGGCACAATTTGAACCCTTCTTGTAAAGAGGAAGAAGCCGGTAGGCTGAAAGTGCCCCAGATGAAGAGCCCATAAGCAGCTTGGGACGGAGGTGCTGGAGTGGCAGCTCACTAGGATGAGAGGAATGTGGAAAGGTGTAAATCGTACAAGTGTGGCAGAACTCTGCCTTCTTGACTCTAAATGTTTTGTATCTTTGAGGCATGCAGAGAATGTGCTGTGTTTAGAAAACACTCTTCTGGTCACTTCCATCCGCTTTTGTCAGAAGCTCCTGGAAGGAAGCCCTTGAGCCTCCTATATTAGTCTAAATTGGTACCCAGAACTAAACAAGTCTTGACTTGAGTGGTAAAACTATTCTGCTAAGAGCTAAAGGCTGCACAGTTGTATGTGTGCACTCAGTAAGACCCTGAAAGGAGGTGTCCTTGGAAGTTTATTTAGCCTGGTCACCATGTCAGTAGTGTTCCCAAATACTTTCTGCTTATGAAGAGTCCAAAATGTTATATCTGCTCAGTATCTTCTAATGTGGGTATCACTGGTGCTTTCATTTTAGGAATGGAGAAACTGAGGGGGAGTGTTGTTATAGAAGACATCCTCATGTCTTTGTTTACATTATTTCTTCAAATCTTCTTTCCTCTGAAAGGCAGATGAAAATCCCTTCTTGGACCACCAAGTGACACACGTGGGGTACTAGGGTGCCCAGAAAGGCAGGAGTAAGCAGCAGAAAACAGGAGAAATGTAGCATAACTCCTTGACTAAGCAAAATCACAAAAGACAAACTGCAAGCAGCTGGACTGAACATAAATAGATCCCCGCAGACCTATAAAGACATCTAAGCTTCAAAATGCCAAAGGGGAGGCTGATTTTTTTTATCTAACCTGTGCCCTCTTAAATTGTGCTTTTAATAATAACCAGCCATGTACTCATAACCTCTGAGCACAAGCAGTCCCAGAGGGTTTGTTAGCGTGGGCCTAGCAGGGCCCACCTGGAGTGTTCTAATCACGAACCTGAGAGAGAGCTGGCTCCTCCTGAGGACCCGGGCAGCCAGTACCTGAAAGCCCTCAAGGAAGGGCTGAAAAGGGAGAAACGGCTGTAGCTTGGGCTCCTGGTGCCGGGAGGAAATGCCCCCCAGCGCACGGTCTGTTTTCTTATTACTAAAGGTAGTAGGGTCTGGATGGCAGACATCAGAGAGAGCTCTTGAGGAGGAAATTACAAGTGAGAGGGGAAAGACAGGAAGGAATGAGCAACATTTCCATGATGTTTGAGGGGAGCAAATGATAATTCCATTTACTATTTTTTTTCTCCCTATTTAAACAGATGCTGTTGTCATTTGGCAAAGTACCCCTTCATACGGTCAATACAAAAACATTAGGACTATGTCTCTTGATTTGTACTGTTATTGCTTTCCCTGTAAATAAAGCTACGGCCTCTTCCTCCAGCGAGTGCGCCACTGGCTTAATTAATTCTGAAAGCGGAAGGTGGTGCTGGAGAGAGCTGATATTAATGAGCTCTACTAACGACGTTAGCAACTGAATAAAACTGGTTATTAAAAATAAGAGCAGGTCTTATTACATGCTTCTGAACAACTGCAATGAGTGAATCCGGACTAACATCATCATTTTTTTTGATATATGCCTATCCATATATAGCCAGTGCAGCACAAGGGAAAAATCTGATCCTAATCTGAGTTGCACGACTCAGTTTTATACCATAAAAACAACAAAAAAACCCCTTCTGCCTATAACTGACTTTTCCATTTTAAAAGCTAACATTTCGCTTTTAGCTAACAGAGGCTTTGCTGGTAAAAAGTTTGATTGATCCACCCTGCAGGGATTATTTCGTCTGTGTATAATCCTATTTCCTTCTCCAGTTTTATAGCAGAAGCACCTAAGTGTCCCAGTTAGATGGCCATTGTGTTTATGGACACTTATGAAAACAGCAGACATTTTTCTAACTGTAATAACAGGGATAAGAAAATAAAGAAACAGTGACGCAAAAGCAAAGATGTGCATGAAACTCATGACAGTCAAAAAAAAACTATAGAAAAAAAAAAAAAAAGAAAGCAACTGCCCCCACCACACACAAAAACAGAGAAATAATTTTCAGTGCTTGAGTTTGTCTTGAGGTAGCTGCCCTCACATCTTCAAAATGGGGAAGCTGAGGATCCCACTGCTATTCCTATGAATTTAAGCAGCTGTCCAAATACAGCATGGCCATGCTTTTATTTTTTTCCCCCTCTCAGTTTGAATATGTTGTGAGTTACTAGTATAGACTGTTGCCTCTTTGGCATTCTGTACTGAGCTGCTGCTGTTCTCTATGACTTGACTTGCATATCCATGTGCCTTTCTTCACTATGCTCTCCATTTGGACTGATAAGATATGTTTTAAGGTTGACCCTATTTTTAAAATTTCCCTCAAGCTTTTTAGCAGTGACCCAGAATGGGATTCTTCTTTTTCCTATTCATTGCCTGCGGCTAGAAATTTGTTCCTTTAGTAATATTTCTGCCCGCAAATATTATCCCTACCTGCAGGAAATATTTGGTCAAGTTGAGCATGAATTAGCTTTCAATAGTTTGGAGAGACTCTAGTAAGGAGACTAATTTCTTCATTATCTTGAGCAAAGCAGGAAAGGACAGATCATCAACATGAAAGGCACTAGGCTAAATGCTGCTTTTATTTCCACTCCTGTGAACCAAGAGCATTTGCAGTGTAACGGAGAGCAGTGCTTGACCCAGTCCTTCTCCCTGCTGGGTGACAGACACATTCACAGCTGAAGTCCTGGTTCAGCACTAATAGGTGAAAAAAGTTTTCCTTCTCTTAGCTGGGAAGAAATTTGCACAGGTGCCAGGGAAGAAGGCTGAGCTCTGACAAAAGAGGATGTAGATACTAAGGAAATCTTTGGTATAAGTAAAATTGTACATCACTTCAACCTGTTATATCCCAAAGAAAAGAGTGCCAGATTCCAGAAGAGAGGCCAGGAGATCCATCTGTCTGGCCACTGTGCTGAGTGGGAAATTTAAGTCTTGCCTGGAAGGGCAAGGACGCCTTGTGGAGCCTCTCTCACCTTAGCAAAACTTCTGTAGGTAGCATTAATGTAAAAACCCTCTCTCTGATAATTCATATAGAGTTTTAGGTAGCTGCAGCACGGATTAGGTATTATACAGACACAACAAATCCTTCCTTATAATTCTCTCAGCAGAGAGAGTCTTTTTTTATTTTTTTTTCCTTTTTTCTCTTCCCCCAAGTGGTGCATTTCCACTGAAGTGTAAGCTTGCATAAGGCTGACAAAAGGGTAAAAATTATACTTTGCCGCTTTTCTCAGTGATTACTATATTTATGATATAAATGAGCATTCATGTTTTTTATTATTGTGGAATCATATTAATATTTATTCAAATTGAATATATATTCATTCTGCCAATGTAGTAAAATGTCTTGCTCTTTTTAAGTAAAACTTAAATATGGCTGACATATCTCCAGACCTCATGGATTAAGTATTGAAATGCAACTTCCTGCAGGAGTGGTAGGTGTTCTCAAGAACAGTGGCTAGCAGGAGATAAAAGGGTGCCCGTCATGACTTGGACAATGAAGTTATCAGAAAAAAAAAAACTCTAGTTAACAGCATGAAAGTAAATGTACAAGTAAATTTTGAAGTCTGAAAGTGGGGCATAAGCAGAGTTAAGCTGTCACAACACTTCAGAAAGCTCATGTATGGAAGAAGAAAGGGTAATTTACTTAGGCCACAAGAGAAAAGAACGAATAAAGATAACATTGATCAACATATGATTTTCTCTATCTGCGCAAAGGAAAATGTAAATACAGAAAAGCCTGTGAAAATCTGGACTGACTCAGCCATAATATATGCAAAAGAGAAGAACAACTTTTATTTTACAAATGAAATAACTCCCACAACAACCTCAAATCCATATGTGCCACAGTCCAAGTTAAGCTGGATGCTAACAGCTATGCAGTGTGTTACGTAAGGCACAAGGATATTTCCTGTTCTGAGCAGTATAAACTGTTGTGTGCATTTGGTGGCTAATGGTCTCGGTGGGACTTTCGGAAAGAAAGGGAAAGAAAATTAATTACATGTTGTATAATCCCCTGCCGCACCAGGAATCTTCAGTGTGACCTTTATCTTATGGTCTCAGCCCCCGAAACTAGGCAATAGCCAGGCAGTAGTTCCAGCACTAGCAAATCCCATTTCAGTTTTGGCCCACCTCCTTTGCCTTGGGCCTAAAGAGGAAAAGAAAAATGACAAATTGTTATTGTTTGCTTCTTGTGCAACATACCTGCCATCTCTACTCTGACATTCACGGCTGAAAATTATCACATAGTTACAATTTTTACCATCTGCAGAAGGATACCATTACCAAGATATATTTGCTAAATCTTAGCAGATGGGAGAACTCACAACTTTTCTAAGTATTAAATTAAGCTTGCAAACCACCATGAGGGAAGGTTTTGTGGATGCTGCATTTTTGCTTTACTCCTCCCTGCATATGATATGATCTATCATCTCTGCTCTAATGCAATCAATTAAAATGGGTGGTGTAAAATTATTTTAAACCTCTGTCCTTACTTCACCAAACACCCATCAATAATTCTGAAATGGAAATGACTCTAGGAAAATAGAAAGTGTAGATAGTCAAAGACGCAACGAGGAAAAAACATTTGTACCTAACTTTATCACTTGTGTGCTGATGTTAGTGCTCCCATCTTAAAATGAAGAGATTTCTGTACCAAATTGTATTTTCTAGTGTAAATCCAGAGTAAATAAAAGCTGTTGGAACCACTGATTTATCTTCATATTATGTGAAACTGCACATTCTTGGCCCTCTTTACTACGACTCCAACTTGTCTACATAAATTAATGCAGTGTAAGCGGAAGGGGGCGAGTGGTGGGGGGAAGAGGAACTAGAATAAATTCTGTATAATCTATTGGTATATCAGGAACCATCAATATGATCTTTATTTTATAGTCCAAGTAATCCTGCTTGATGATCTTTGGAATTCTAATATATGGCACAGATCATTTTCCTAACGATTTCTACTGATGGTGAAATTGTAAATAACTCTATGTGAGAAACAAAGTATCCAATCCAATATAGCTATCGTGCATAGTTTTTAGCAATATCATCTGAAGCCAACATTTTATATTTTCAAGCTTTTTGGTTTCAAACATCTGTAGTACCTCCAGAAGTTACATTATTGAATTTTGGTTCACTGTTAAAGGAGTACCTTCTGTCTATTCTAATACAATTTGGTATGACAGAACCTGGAGAAAGTTTATCTGAGCACCTTGTGGGTGACTTTAAAACTGATATATCATTCACTGCACCAGCAATGCAATCTCCTACGAGTGTGAAATAAGAATCAGTTTCTGTCAAAATAGATTTTTTCTGAAACTCAGGATATATTTTCACCAAGGCTTGCAATATCAGAGACTCTATGAATGTTGTCTGGCTTCATTTTGAAGGCCATAAAATACATTTATCACCTTTAACATCTTTTATGCCTTTGCAATTAAATAACATTGTTCATGTGTTTTTTTCTTGCCCTCCCTATATAAAATCCAGGGGGCTATAATGAATATTACTTACAGGGGCAGAATTGCAAGATTATTGGAATGAATGCTGTATGAACCATACAGTTTAAGGGTGAGTGAATAAAATTTTCATCGACAGCATTCATAATTATCTCAGTTTTGTTACTTCAGGAAAGAGCAAACTTCTGAAATACGACTTTGTTTTGACTCAGCATTTAAGTCAAATATATTGACTTCAGTAACTATAGGTGCAATACTTATTTCTCCTCCAACAAATAAGCTATGCACAGCAGTGGATGCAGTTGTCAGGAGTCTGCCACGGCTCTCTGATTCTCTCCTGTGGCCAAACTGGGGCAGCCTAGGGACAGAAGTAACTTTTACCAAGATGCGTTATGTTTCTATAATGAATTGGATGGCTAATTCTATCTCCAGTCTCTTCCACATCCTCTCTATAGGAGGAAAAAAAAACAGTGAATCTTTCTTAATTGCACATGTCCTTTAAAGGGCTTATTTTAGCAGGAGTAAGTTCCAGAACCAATCCAAAATCTCATATTGGAAGATGTTCCTAACTCCCAAAACTAAAGCATTTGATCAAACATTCATCAAGAAACATTAACAATATCCTGTTTCTGTTTAATGGCTCTTCTTCCAACACCAACAAGATTAAAATAAAACAAAAAGATGCTATATCTAAGAATAAGGTATCTCACAATATAAAACCGTAAGATTTGGACAAAATGTTAACAGCACCCAAAGTTAGGAGATGTTCTCTTTGTGAAGCAAAATCAAAACAAGTGAAATAGTCTGGATAACATGCCCGTGTGATCTGCACAATAGTCCTGAATTTGTTTATAAATTTGGAAGTGGCCTCCTGCACTACTACTATTGGGATTTTGTTAATCTTAGCCTTTGAAGCCTTTTCAAGTTACTCTGTTTAAGTTATCTTTGTTCTTTCCCAAAACTGTTTTGGTTTTATTTATGACTTCTCCTCACCATTGTTTATATTTCTTTTGTATTTATTGAAAGCAATCCAATATCCTTCCAACCTCTATTTTTTGTAGGCTAAACAAGCTTAGTCCTCCCTTCAGCATTTCAGTAGCTTTCTAAGCAGCTGTTCTGGTACACGTTCAGCTGTTTTGAATACAGGTGACCCGATTTATACACGGTATTCCAGATGGGGCCTCGGCTGGTTCCTGTACAAAGCAATAACATTTATTTCTAACAGAATGATCTTACTTTTCATAGTCTCTATGCTGTCCTCACTGAGTATCAGTTTGATACCTACCAGTCAACCTGCAGTCATTGGCAAGGCATGTAAAACTCGGAATATTTGCAAATCGATTGCACTCTGGTTGAACAAAATGTTGTTTTCTTTTTCTCCTGCCCTGTTGTTTGCAGGTGACAAATGTTCACGGGCAGACACCAATAACCAGACTGTCTGCTCTGCTGCAAGAACTTTGATTTTGCAATACTAAAGCCCATCTTCCTGCTACCACTGCACCACGGGGTTACTGAGCTTTCCCTATAGCACACTCCAATCCAGAGTATTGATGACATCTCTGAACACCAGCAACTTGCCAGTAAATTTCAGGTACGCGGTCCTGTCACTTTGTTATTGAGCAAGATCAGAACCAATCCTAGTCTAACTCCATTTATTGCCTCTTCATATCTGGATGCTTCTTGTTTGCTCAGGGAAACAAGAGGCTTCCATAGCCACTTCTTTGGAAGTAGGCCAAGGTCCTACTTCCTTAACAAGTCCACAGTTACAGTTTATAGTGCTCCCACTTCCCAGGCTAGCCAGTATTTTCCCACATAGGTATGTAAACGTTCCCTTCACACACATAGAAACTATATATTTTTCTTGCTCACTGTTATTTAATCAAAAAGATAATGAACTTGTCTATCATAACTTGCTTTTGGTAAACAGATGTTGCATTTCACTGCATGCTCCATTTGCTTATGTAACTTATTTTTTTTTCCAAATATCTGATAAAAAGTCTTTAATACTGCAGACTTTCACTCTCTAGATGATTTTTTTCTTCATTGCTATTACTTAGCTACCTGAAATCATTCCTACCTTGATGACCTTGTTGAAAACATTTTTTGCTCCTAAGTTCTGCCAGGATTTGAGGATAGTATCATATTTTTTCCCTATAACATTCAATCTTGAGAGTACCAAGTCTGCGGTTTCTTTCCTCCTGTCTCTAAGCACTGCAGTTACTTTTAGCTATTGGTGTTTGTCTATCTTGCTTAAAAGTATATTACTTATCAAAAGCTAAAATATAATATTACTTTTGGTACTTGCATAAAAACTAGGTTGTCTTTAAATGTTAACCTTATCTTATTTCATAGTGAACACACTTTTTTTTCCCCCATCTTTTTTTTCTCTTTAAAAAGTTGGAAAATGTATTAATATTTTGTGAGATGTAATTGTCTTTTTGAGTTTCTCTTAAGCTCTGCCTTTCCTTTCTGTGAAAAATGATCTTTCTGACTTTGTAGTATCTCTTCCATTCTTAATGCACTTTTAAATATATTAGGTCTGGAAGGAATTTTTTTTTCTTTTT
>JAVCKT010110582.1:4109-23282 GCA_032273925.1 Rhynchotus rufescens
TAAATGCAGGATGCCTCTAAAGTCTCTGCCCTGCTGCACATTAAAAAGAGAAGTTACTGAACCTAACACACAGATCCTGCATTCCTATCCAGCAAAGATGCTGAAGTCCAAGGTCTTGGCCTCAAAATTACTGGAAACAGCCATTTTCTTACTGAAAATTTAAGCATCTTAACTTCATCCTATCTAGAATGCACAAATAATCATTTGAGACAGGATGTAACATCCTGGACATGACAAACAGCAACTCCACTTCAGTATGCACATTAATATTGTACCTGCAAGATCCATTAT
Organism: Rhynchotus rufescens; assembly: GCA_032273925.1. NCBI lineage: Eukaryota > Metazoa > Chordata > Aves > Tinamiformes > Tinamidae > Rhynchotus > Rhynchotus rufescens. The sequence goes on from JAVCKT010110582.1 coordinate 4,401, forward strand.
TATGAGTATTTTTATTTAACAAACCAGCCTGCGGGTGCCCAAACTGCTGATAAATCCATCCTTTCTTGGAGATTATAAACATAAAAGAGGAAAAAGACACACACGTGTCCAATACAGTATAATGTGTATGGACAGAAAAGAACTTTAAACCAGGTCAACCTTGGTCAAGCATTAACTATTAGCACTATTTTCCAATGAGAGTACTGCTGGTTCTTGTTGGATTATTGCAGAGACACAGCTGAGATGCAGAATGGACTTGTTAAAAGCAAAACAAAGAGCTAACCACTTCACTGAGCTAATATTAGGACAGCTTCCTGAAACCAAAAGCATTCATGAAAATGTGAAAGTCTCAGCAGTCAAGAAACTAGGGAGGGAACCCAGTCCAGTCTGGAAAAACAGGAGCTCTGTAACCCTGGTCTCCCTACCACATTCCTGATACCTCAGAGGGATCTCTGGCAGCTGCACTTTCCTTGCCAGTTCTGAAGCTCACAACTAAAACATACCATTCCCAAAAGAAGGGGCTTCAAAAGCAGCAATTTAAGGCACTTAGTTTTGCCTAGACAGCATCACATCCTACTGGTAGTGAAAAATGCCACGAAGCTCTCAATCCACCCAGGAAGAAATCCCCACATGAGGTAGAGTCAAGTCACATTTACACAGAATGAGTTTGAAGTTCGAAAGACTTGGTGCAAAAAGAAAGGAACACCAGTGACCTTAGACTGAGGAGCCCTTGGACTCCTGGTTTACACAGAGTGACTGTCCCACACTTCCAGCTCTCAATGTATCCAAGTTCACTTCGTGGGACACACAACTGCATCCAACAAGGACACGCATTTCACATTCTTTACTACTTTAGATGGCCCTAATGGAAGAGGTGACAGTCCTGAACAACTGAAGCTGTTCCAAGAGAGACATGACTCTAATTTTCACTCACTGAGAGCTGATGGGCAGGGAGGTGACCTGCAGGAACAATGCAGCAGACGGGCGTCTCCTCCAGACTTTATCACTGCATCTCATCAGGGCTCAGCCTCCCCGAAGTTTTTTACAATAATATGTTTTGAATGTGTGAGGCTTTGCAGTCCTTTCAGGTGAATTAAATTACTTCTACCAAGGTTCATGCAATCTGCTTTGGCTGAATCAGTCTTCCACCATTGAGGTGCACATTTGCTCACCCTGCCTGTGCTTCGCTGGGGTACACACACTGCTGTTAGCACAAACATTAGTCCAGGAGGACATTCCCTAGCGCTGCAATGCAGCTCTAAATCACTGCTGGAAACAGAAAGCCCTGCATGCAAATTGGTAGCTTTCAGCCTTTCCTTACCTTGGAGCCCTGTGTTGCAGAGTGGAAACTTATTTCTGACCTCTTTATTCTTCAAAATTCTCATCTGGACTGTGGAATGAAAACACTTGCGATCTGATTGACTTTTAATACTTTTTTGGGGCTTTCAAAAGCTCCAAGACTCCTTCCTATTCACAAAGCAGACAGTCAGCAATTACAGAAGACACTACTTGAATCAAAAAAAGTCAATATCTGTCCATTCCCCCTTTTTTTGCCCATGATTTTCCATTTCAGAAGTCAAAGTAGAAGCAGATCCAGATCTCCAGTAATGCACACAATTTCAGCAAGTAATAGAATTAATTCTACCTGGTCATTTTCCCACTTGTCACTTGGAACTCAACAGGCACAAATAAAGGAAAGACTTCTGCGAGGAATCCCAGTATATGGAGGTTTGACTGGGTATTAAGGCTGTGTCCAAGATCTTGCTGGCGAATTATTCAAACTGAGGCCCACTTGGAGCTTACCTGAAATGCTGGCTCAGAAGGAGGCGATAACTGAAGCTTCAGGCTTTTTTTTTTTTTCCCCCTCCAACTCTCCAAATTCAGAACTGTTCAAAGCATTAAGATATTCAGTTGTGTTGTATTAAGGCTAAATGCAGGCAGGCTCTCAGCCTACTGTTGTTGCTTGACTAAAAGGGGAAGTTGGGCAAACCCTGTATCTGCTCCTCCAGTCTAGAAGAATCTACTTCTTGTTTTAGAACATTTTCTAACTCACATTGTCTTTATATAGCTGTATTCACAAGACTGCACAGAAATATTCTTCATTGGTAGCAAAATCTTGGTAGTTAGTTCCTTTTCACAGCAGACTAGAAATGAAAAAACGGAGGGCATCTGTTAAAAGGTACTTTCAAAACAGTACGTGGTTCCTAGCTTAAAGGCTGCTATGACATTTTTGGACCTGAAGTTTTGCCTGGCATTGCCCCCTGCCCCTTCAGAGAGATGAGGTGGCCTAAATGACCACCTTCCCTTACGAACTGCCTAGAAGCAGCCAGGATGCTGGATATTCTTAAGGCAGTAATGGAAAGACAGGACACAGCTTCCTAACTCTAAAGCTCCCCATAAGTAACCTGGGTCAGTGTCAACAGTTTAGCCAAGTTGGATTAAGAAGCAAGAATTACTGCCTGCTCTACACAAAATGGAGATAAATATAAAGCTGAGAAAAATTGTTATGAATTTACTTAACTTCAGAAGGAGCAATTAGGCAAAGTGTTAGCGAGGGAATATCAACCACTTAATCACCTGCCCTCAGATCTCTCAGGCGAGGAGGGGAAGATGGTACCTCATTGCTATGGAACAGCAAGGATTAGCTGGGAGAAAAAGTAGGAAATTAAAATGATTCTGTTATATAAACGTGGGGAGGAAGGTGGTTGTTGTGTCAGAAACACTGTTAAAGCCACACTCTGAACAGAATTGTAACTAGCTCCATTTTAGTGTCTTATCTCTTTTCCTTGCCGTCAGGCTTTCATCAGACTCTGCTTTATGACACTTTGAGCAGTTCTGTCTGCCAAGCACACTTGCAGATTTTGTGCAAATCTATTTGTACGTATATATCTATATAGAGAACGTATACACACACACAGCACTTCCCCAACTACGCAGCATTCCTCCATCTAACCATTAAACGGGGAAATTAAATTTACACACAAATTCCTTGCCTGCTGCCCACTTCCATCACACCTTTTATTCTAAAGGTTTGACATCTAACAATAGTCACACTTAAAAGTAACTTAAAACCCCCAAACACACAGCCATCAACTGGAAATGAATGATATTTGCCAACCACATCACTCGAACATCCTTTGAGATTTCATTTTACTTATTCAACACCTAATTCCTCTTAACTCCCCCCAAACCCCCAAAGATTTCACCCTTATTTGTTCTACCCTATAAAGAACGTAATAGCACTGAGACTGTTAAGCAAACAGGATGTCCAGAAGTTGAGCTCTACCATGTGAAATATAGAGCAAACGTACAGCAACTGAAGCTCACTTTCCAAGTTTTGAGACTAGACATTCATTCTCACTTTTATTTCCACTCTATCTTGCATGAAACAGTCAAGTTCTTCTATGTAAGAAGATTCAGTTACACCATGGCAAGGAAAACATGGCCTGCTTTTGTGAGATGATTTGATTAGATCTCACTTTAGATGACTACGTTTAAAAAGATGCTTAACAATTAAAGGTCTTTGTCACTACACAACTGAGACGAAAGCAAAAAATTTGCTGGAACATATAAAAAACTTCCCTCGAACATTATTTATACAACTTATTGGAATGGTAGTTAAAATAATCTGCTGTACAGGTGAAACTGCATTAGTTCCTTATGACTTTTACAAACCTGCATGACAAGTTGGTGCTCAGATACAAGGGTGTTTTAGTAACTTAAGATGTTAAAAAAACTAACAAATATATCTTCTGCCAAGCCATTGTTTTAAGTTGCATACACAGTATGCGCCTGTGTTATACTAAAAGATAGTTCAGGCTTTGGTTTGTTTTTCTTAAGAATATGAAACCACTACAAAGATAAGCTGCCCAATCCATCTTTAAACAAAACACCTTTTGTCCAAACTATCCAGGGAGGCCAGTATTCCCTTCAAGTTTGCTTTGAGACAACAGGTTATTCAAATAAGGTCTTAGCTAATGACAACAGTTCAGGAGAGAATCAGGAGTCTGCCTGAAACAGATTTCAGAAGAGATAAGAGCAGAGTTATTCTGAAACGAGTCTGAATTTGGAAGTACAACTGTTATTTGGCTGTATTTTGATGACTTAGATGAGGGCAAATCATTCACAATCTTTAGAAAGGAAACATTAGATCCCCTCCTGATGTAGTTGTTACAGCAGGTTCAGCTATACGTGCTTAGGCTAGAAACTGCAGTCCTGACTAAAGCCTCCACATCCTGAATTCAAGCTGTCCACTTCTGAAAGTTGCGTTTTCAATTCCAAAAACTCCTCCTGCCCAACAGTATGAGATGGAAAGGTGCCACAGGAAAAACACGAAGCCAACTCAAATCACCAGATCGGAGAAACATCCAAACCCAGGTTTTGCCAACCCACATCCACTGCAGAGAAACAGACTAGTAAGACACAAGACTACTAAGCTCAGAAAAAGTTGAAGGCACCAAAATTGCTGACAAAGCAAAATCAGTTTGCAGAATATTTGAATAGAAGGAATGACTATAACTCAACTGAGCCACTCCTATTAGCTGAAAAGCAACGGCTTCAAGTCATTTCATGCAGACAGTATCAACATTCAAGATTTATTGTTATTTTGACAAAAAGAAAAAAAACACAAAAACAAATAGTAGCATCTGAATCAACTCTCTGCACAATATGTAAAATATTATCTGCAAACTAAGGATTTCAGATTCACTTGCTAAATAAGACTGACTCTCACATTCAATAACTTCCAGTGCAGCTCGCTGTTTGAAAGTTACTGCAGCTGCTAATGGGCAGGTAAGTCCTGCATCCCTCTTCTCTCCCCTTTCAGCCCTTCTAACTTCATAGGAATAAAAGGGAAGGAGAACTCGGTTCTGTTCCACCCCAGGCCTCCACATTAGCCTGAGCCTCTGCTGCTGAGCAGGAGATGCAGGAACTGAAATCTGAGGTTGCAGAGTATGAGATGTCAACTGACTCGAGTTATCTGAAGAACAGATAAAATTAAGAGGATTCTATGTCAGCACATGCACAAAGTCACCTTCCATACACAACAGCGATAAAGGGGTATTCCTTTAGCATCCTTCCTAACAAGCAGGCTGCCACAGGAAGGACACTGCATCCTGTTTTAGGGCTATTCAAAACCAGCTGTCAAGGCACAGGACTTCACACCTTGGGCCCTTTTAATGAGACAACAACTAGTTCCCTACTCCTTGACTTTGAGGTCTTGAAGGAGTATCACAACCAGTATCAGGATCTGGCACTACCACTACCTTTAGGTACACTGGAAGGAGGAACAAGTAAACACATGTTCCAGTGGCAGCAACATCCTTTTTTAAAAACAAAACAAAAAACCAGAAGGCTTCATCCTTTTTTTCTGTCCCCTTTTTATTTCCCAAAAAAACTGAAGACAAACAAAAGCTCTGAAACTTTCTCCTTAAAAGTATATTCTGCTCCAGCATCAAGATTCTAATGGACACTGAATTTAGGCCAAAACCTACTGTACTCAAAACATCTATTGAGAATTTTTTTTTTTTTTTTTTTGGCAAGGAAGTTACAGTCAAAGTGATTCACGCCAGATGTCCACCTAGGCCAACAGCAGCTACTTGGGGAAATAGTCTCACTGCCACGGGAGCACAGAGGCTTTTTGAACTCGAAGCTGAACCTGCCCATTTAATAGTCCTTGCTTGGCTTTTCACGACACTTGCAGATTTTTTACAGCACTTTTCACTAACCATACACGTTCTTTTTTTAGCCTTTACAATCATCAGAGTAACAGTTCAATTAGTTATGTGTGGAAAAACAGAAGTCTGCTTCCGTGTAAATTAAGCTTTTCCCTGAAAAAGGAATGTCTGCTTCAAGTATCAGGAAGAAAAGCTACTCATCCCCTGTTAAGTCTGGGCTATCTCATTTATTTCATATATCCTTGTCACATCCCCTCGCAGTTTCCTTCAAATCAAAGCACGAGATGCTCTGCTGAGGATCCTGTCTTCTTGTTCCACGGTTTTAATTCATCTTGCAGCTCTCAGCTCTGTGATGAGATTTTACAGAAGGCAGGTATATTTATTTACTAGCCAAGAGACTGCTCACCTATTTTCTGCACTCTACGCACACTCATTCTCTACAGAGAAAAGCAGCAAAAGGCAACAGGAATACTGCTTACTCTTTGACTTTCCTTTTAAGCTCCCGTCAAGCAGCTTCGTGCACGATTTTTCTTTATTCCCTTTGTAAAGTTTAGTGCTCAAGCAGACTGCCCCCTTTGAAAGCAACATCTGAACACATCTTTAATGTGACATCAAACCAACAGCTGGCCATGACCATCAGCAAAGTCACCATTCTGCCACCTGCTCCCTTCCCAGCTCTGCTTTCCTAAGGGTCTCTTCCCTTTGTCACTTCGCCTGATCCTCAAAGAGGACACTGGCCAAACAGCACCATGCATCAGGAACAAGCACCAAGGGCACAGTCTGGGATTAGCCACTGATTTGATGTTTCAAACACATCCTGACTTTTTGTTCCTACCCCAAAACCTTGGAAAATTCCTCTCTGCAGCTGCAACAAATGGCAGGAGACCTGCTCATATGGCCAGGCAAGCCTCTTCTCAGCTCAGCAAAGTCCACCTATACTTAAAAATAGTAGCATTATTGATGGGTTTAGTGACCTGCTAGTGACAGGTAGCTTCAGCCCAGATAGTTATGGGGCTGTGGATAAGGTTTGTCATGTTTTAGGATCAGTCCACTGGCATTTGCATGCACCTAATGCACACCATACATACATCTCTTCACCTCTGCCCAAGGAAGGGGGTAGGACTTGCAGGGGTCCTGATGCTGCCCGGATTTTAGCTGGAGGAGGGAGGAAGCCCACAGAGTGTTCCAGAAAACGGGCTGGGAAGGAGGACAGTGCTCATGTCCCCCTGGTCACAGCTCATCCATGAGCAAGCTCGAGGCCACCACTTTAACTTGCTTCTGATACCAAGATTCACAGTATTTTTCCCCCACATGCTAAGAAGCAGAGCAGGGAGGGCAGCAACAAACTCCTTTGATTTGGTTTAAACTGGAGGAAGGGGTTGTCCTGTGCTATTTATTTGAAGTGTCATCAACAGCAACAGCTTACTCAAAGTCAAGAGCATTCACAGGTAGCTCTGCTCTCCTCGTTTTCCACATGCAGCACAGCAGCACCACACTTATTTAGCAACAATGCCGAGCCCCGCCACGGTTTGCTGCAAGTTCAGAGCATGAGAACAGCCTACATTTCATATTTCCTTCCTTCTGCAAGGTTGAGTCACATCCTTAGCTCATTTTAGAAAGCTAACAAACCATGTTAAAAGAAAAAAATCTCTTTAATGGAGAAGCCTGGCATTCAGGAGAACATAAGACACTGACACAGGCCACAGTTCAATTCCTACACTCATTTTTTACAGTGAAACAGACAAGGGAACAAGAGACCTTTTCCCTCTGTTAGAAGCAAAACCTGGTGCTCTTCACAGACAGACAACTTAGTCAACGGTGCTCACAGACAGATGAGAGCTTTCAACATTTATGAAAAGTGAATTGGGACAATTCCTCATAATTAGAGAAATTGTATAAACAAAACTCCATGCACGTTGCAGAAAGCAAAAAGTTGAATCGCCTTTAAAAACTACAACAGAATGACTAAGATTACTATAGAATTAAGATCTATGCTTGCTTCCTTCAGTTCTTTATTTAAAGCTTTTATTCCCCCTGTGCATTAAGGCAGGAACGCCAGCAGAACAAGCATCCCAGCCTTGCTGTATTTTCTCCAGCACCAACATGACCAGAGGCAACACAGAGAATTCCTCAGGTCGGAGCTACTGGAGCCTTAGAAGTGTTTGGAAACCTGGCCCAGGTTCCCAGGTCAGTTTTGCAAAGCCCCACGATGGAACAGGCAAAACTTCCTTACATCTTAAAACAAGATGAACTAAGTCTCAAACAGCTTCTTTCTCTTGATTGCAACTACAGTCAGGCTGAAGTGGTTGGACCTGCTGAAATAATCCATGCTATCCATCCCTACCACGATCCTCCATCTTGCCAAAAACAACTCAGCAATTAGGATTAGCGAATCCCAGCCAACAAAGACAACCAAACAACATCCCATATCTGATGCTACTGGAATAAGTTGTATCTGCCACATAACTTTCAAGTCTTCCTACCAGATTCTGAAATACCATCAGTTATCTAAATATCAGAAATACAGGATATTAAATATTGCATTATGTATATTTTGTAAGTATTATAAGTACTATGCTTATGTGCATGATCATTACACAATGTATTATACATCACTATCAACCTTCTCCAGTCAGTCATCGTCAGGGCAATCAGGTAAGTGCAAACATTATAATTTTCTTATAAAGGTGATAATCTGACAAAGCAATTCCCTGCTACCAAGTGAAGAGATTAGTCAACATATTCCCAAATCTGCTGCCTTGAAGAGGCTAAAGGCTCCAATTCACTGTTTCAGTCCTGATGGGCTCTCCAAGTTTTTATAAACATCCTATAAACAGGGGGGTCAGTTTTGAGCAATGCTCAGCAACAGACAGTTCTAGGGCTGCAATTTTTAGAATGAATTTCCAAGAGAATATTCCTTTGAATTCTAGCCAGCTATCAAAACAGAAACACAGCACACTTAAAACACCAGTGAACCATTTCTATTTAGGGCTTAAACTGGTGCCATTTTGGAAGGTACAGAGTGAGTCCGTTTTTTGTAGCAGGTGCTATAGCAAAGGAGGAACTAATTGCTAAATCCCAGGCTGAGAACATGGTTGTTGGGTCACAGAAACTTCCTCAAACTCTTCCCCCGCCCCCAACCAAGCTAGAGCATAAGAAAAGCTATCCATGAACATTCAGCCTTGTCCAGATGAGCACCAGAAGCCCAGCCAGCTTTCCAGAATTACCCCCAAACAAACCCGACTCAGACCTAAACGGAGCAGAGCTGCAGAAACACAGACTGCTATGGAGCCTTGGTCACAAGCAGCAAAATCCACAGTGTAAAGGAAAACACCCACATTTCTTGTTCCACAAGCCTCCCTTGTTCAGCCTGGTAGAGATGAGTATGGGTAATAATGACACTAAACAGAGGAAGCACCAGGATGACACCCAAGCCATCATGCTGCTGAATTAACACACCTGGCACGGGTGCTCTGAACAGGCTGGTCTGAGAAGTGTTCAGGGGAAAACAAAGGAGGGAGAAGTGTGCCTGGTCAAAACAAAAGCACCCAGAGAATGTTCTCTATGTCAGACATTTCCTCACACAGGATGAGAAAAAGAACATTCTAAATAACTGTCATGTAAAAGAGGATCAGAAAGGGCCAAGCAATAAGAGTGAAACCATGCGATTAAACACGGGACAGAAGTGTGATCCCCACCTTGCAGCCTCGCACTGGCCACGGACAGGAAGGACACTGCCTTACTTCAAGTTTCCATGATAAGTCTATCCCATAATAGCAGTCTTGGCCATTTATGAAGAACCCAGCTGACAGTAATAAGGAAAAGATGAGGTTGCAGAGAATAAGTGGCTGATAAGCAGACAAACTGTGTTTGTTAGATGCTGTCCTTCAGTGAGGGGCAGCAGGTCAAGTGCAGCAGCCAGTACTTGGAGACCTACTACAAAAGGGAAAGCAAGAACACGTTAATGAAAGCAGCCTTATACTAAACTAAAAACAAGACAAGAGTGTCACAATAGGGGTATAAAGCACCCCTATGAGAAAGGTGATGATTCTGACACATCTTAACAACAATTTCATTCACTAATCTTCATCTTTCTCCCCCTCTTCCACAGAGAGGCTGCAATACCAGCTTAAATTAAGATTAGCATTGTCCTTGAAATAAAATATACTCAAGTACCATCATAAAATCACCTTCTTTGTCTTATAACTATATTATTTAAAAGTACCTTGAATTATTAAATCAAATTCCTGTTTATTAAAACATATGGTAAAAATCAGGCACCCCATCATTTTGCAAGAAGAGTCGTTCATCAAAACTAAAATAGAAACTTACTTTTTAAGCTTCAATTCTGAACCAGGAAATAGACATTTACACTTTTCTTTTTAAAGCATGTGGCTTCCACAGTTTTTAACATGCAAACTCTCAACACTGAAGACCCCACCTAAACAAATTTCTTCAAGTTCCTATGTGATTTTTAGGGTTGTTTTACCTGAAGTTATTACATATACAGTCAGAAGACAAAAATAAGCAGTACTGAGTCATTCTGGCAGTGCAGCAGAGTCAACACAACGTGAAGACTGAGCTATAACATAGAATGATAGAATCTTCAAGGTTGGAAAGGACCTTTAGAGATCACTTAGTCCAATCGCCCTGCACACGCAGGGTCACCTAGAGGACGTGGCACAGGGTTGTGTCCAAGAAGGTTTTGAAGATCTCCAGAGGAGATTCCAGAGCCTCCCTGTGAAGCCTGTTCCAGGGCTCTAGCACCCTCACTGTCAAGGGTATTTTCCTTAAGTTCCCGAGGAACTTTTGGTGTTTCAATTTGTGGTCGTTTCCTCTAGTTCTATCATTGGACATCAATAAAAAGAGGCCACCCCATCCTCTTCACTGCCTCCGTTGGGGTATTTACACACCCTGATCAGATGCCCCTTCAACCTTCTCCTCTTCAGGCTCAACAGGTAGGTTCTGTTTCCCGACTGCTGTGGGCAGCACCGAGCATGTGCTGATGGGGACACACGCTTGTGCCCTGTCAAAGGGGCCTTCACCACTGTATGGTAGAGCTAGCTACATCATGGTAGAGCTAACTATGCTATACAGCATGGGGACAAATATGTTAACGTGTGGGTGTACGCGAGTATGTACACACACATATCTATCGATAAATAGCTCTTTAATTCATGCATACACATACTAACACAGTTACTATAGGGTACTAACTATATCACCTTACTTTGCTTCCATCCTCTGCAGCCAGATGGCTGGTGGGGCTGGTTTGTGTGGCCTTAAACAAAGTTTTACCATGACTGTACTTCCTTTTCTTTTTATTGCTGTTACTTCCAGCTCTTGCCTGACTCACCCACACGCAGCTCTGCTTCAACACGTTGTGCTTTATGTTCTCTTATAAGTGTCACTACAATTCCTACTTGAACTGAGGATCCTTAAATTGCATAAATCCACCCACAGAGGTAGAGGGAAGGCAGGTAAGAACTGACAGATCACATAACTAGACACACAGAAAGCTCACAGGGCAACACCAGAAAACAGCACCCGAGGCTCTAATATTTTAAACACTGCGTGTCCTTTTCTACGAAGAGCACTTCAAGTTTGAACAGTAACATTTAACTTGTTTGCAACATACGCAGTATTTGATCAGCTAAGAAACCCAACTCTGAGCTTTCAGACCAAAACCAATCCTGTGATCATCATCTTCCCTAAAAGCAGAGAAAAAAAATCTCTCGCTTAAGGCTTGAAAAGAGATTTTCTAGGAAATGTTCAGGAAAAAGCAAGTTTGTGCAAAATTTAATCTGCAGCAAGAGAGTTGTTGGCCCTGCTAGCTGCAGAGATGATCAGCCAAATATTAACTGAACATTAGCCAATACAGTAGGCCTGGCAAGGAAGAAGCAAAAAATAATAATAATAAAAAACACAGTCCCATGAGCAGAGACTGACGTTCTTTTCTTTAGCCAGAAGCAAACTCATTCTTATCCTTTATTTTTCAATACTATGCAGTATAAGTCATATTCAGGTTGCCTAAAGCAGAAGCTCGCAAGTAAAACTGCATGACCCAAATGCAGTAGGAGGATCCAAAAAAAGCAGAGTTGCAAAGCGTTTCTACCCTTCTTTCCAGTAACAGAAGTAACAGCAGCCTTATACTTCTTCCATTGGTTGCTACAGTTTCTCTTCTAAAGAGAAACTTGAGAAGCCACAAAGCTCTGCAAAACAGAAGAAAGCTGAAGGTTCCTCCTTCCAGTGGCCACCAGAGGACAGAACTATCTGCCATCTCCTTAATAGGAAAAAAAAAAAAAATCTATCAAAAGAAACCTATCAAAAAAATCCTAGTTCGTGGCTTCTTCCTCCATCATAAAGGAGGAAGGAAAGATCTCTTAGTACATTAACCCAAATACTGTTAAAGTTGCACCAGCGTGCAACTTTATTTTCTCTCCAATACTTGAAAGTTTGACCCTTTAAACACAAAGAATAAAACTATGCAAAAGTCATAGGACAATCTCTACCAGTTCCTAAAGTACCTGAAGAAAATTAATTTTGTGATCACATTTCATTTTGCTCCGGCACACACACGGGTTTAGAAATAAAGTGAACTTTTCCCCAGGGAAACAGCTGTATTCTCCTGTCACAACAAAGACCTCAAGCAGTGCCACCTTCCCAAAATCAGTTTATGGTGCCTACAGGTCCAAAGGAGACAGCACATGAACACAACGACAGATGTGAACTCAGAATAAAGTGTTAAAATGGAACTGCAGGAGGAAAAAAAAAAGTATTTAATGGGGATGTAGCTTCAGTGTGTTCAATATGTAAGCTGGTCTGAAAAGACGCAGGTTCAGCCATTTCTAACCACACATGCAAAGCGAGCTGAACTCTTCTTCGTGCCTTTGCTCCTCGGGTGTAAAATAGGAAGCCACCACTTCCTCATCCCACTCGCACGCTGATCAGAAATAACTGCACGGACTGCAGTGCAGTACTGCCCAGCAGGAAATTAATTGTATGTCTGGTGCAAAATTTAACTAGAACATAGTAAGATGCTAAACAAAGAAGATAAATTAGTAAATACCTGTTCACTAAATGAACACTAGTCACTTCTTACCAGTGACAGAGCAAGATTCCTAAAGGAAGAAATGGCACAGAATTACGTATTCAAACCTGAGGATTTAGCCGGTGCAGGCAGCCTCCCTTCTGCAGTGTCTTTACTCTGGAGCTCTCAACATTTGGAGCCTTAGAGAAAAGGCCAAGTATAAGCTCGTACCTAGGAGATCAGTCTAGACATTTCATCCTCTTGGTCCCAGAACAGATTAACAGCTTGGCACAGATGTCCGTCCCTTTGGGATACGTGTTGGCCTAGAGTGGTGAAGGCAGCACCATGACTGCATGAATGTTGAGGACAAGGCATGGGCTCTTTTACCTCATTGTAGCCCTTTCCCTACAGCTTTCCCAAACTTAACTCTTCCCTGTCAATCACCTTGGATAAGAAGCTTAAAAAGCTTACCATTCCAGGTTCTGCTCCTGCTTCTCCTAATTTCCTGCCATGACTCCTCACCTCAACTGCCATTTCTGCTCAAATCTGTGTCCTCCCCATGCTGCATCTTTATTAGAGCATTATCTTTCACTTGGCTGCAGCTGGATTTAACATTCTGGGTTAAGGATAAGAACAGAAGCAAAACAAGAGGCAAAAAACTGCAAAAAAAAACCCGCTCTGATGTAAGGCAGAGATACACGAGAGTTATTCAAAGAGCTGTCAAAAAATTTTAAGAATACAGTTAAAAAAATCTGTTCAAGTCTGTCCCTTTTGGCAGCTACTGAACTACTCTGAATTTTTTCTGAAAACCTGACACAATATTAACACTAATATTATACAAATTATTTGCTCAAAAGTCTCTTGCACTGCCATTTACTAGGCTCTATTGCTAGATCCACCTTCAGTTAAGTTCTCAACTGGGAAGGGAGTCTACACATCTTTTAAAAAGTCACAGTTACCTGACAAGTGATTCGTTTCTAGAGAACAAGTTTGAACACTACCAAAAAAACAAACTTCAGAAAAAGACATGAAAATAGCATGGGATTTATTAGGATATTTAAAAGAAAAAAGAAAATGATACTTCAAAGAAAAAGCTACTTTTAAGGAGCATCCTCTGAACTTGGAGATATCAAATTAGGTCACATTATTCTACTAGAACTACAGGAATTCAGCTGTAAATTCAGAGGTGTGGAGCTAAGAAGAGGTAAATGCTTTCAAGTAACATTTCAGTATCTGCAAGACTGCAGCCTGTTGTACATGGGAGCAGGAGAAAGTGGTCTCCCGCAGCAAGCAAAACACTTCAAACTATCATTACAACTCACTAGGCTGCTCTGCTGACAAATCCACATCTCCTCCCATAAAACTTTACAGAAACAGGAAGGCTAAACCCTAAATCAGTTAAATGAGCACTGTCTATAACCAGTCCTCACATAGTGCTCTTACAGTCGATCTCCATTTATACACAAGGAAAGCAATTTAATCTTTAAGATGAAACCTCAAAGTCTGGTGGTTACGTATTTCACTTCCACATTAGGAAGGAACAGTTGCAAACAACCATATGTCTCTGCACATAAAAGGTGCAAAGCCACCAAACAGAAAGGAACTAGCTTTTCTAGTTCTTGCTCAGAACGCGTTTTGCCCAAGAAGCTGCAAGTTCACGGACATGAAACAAGGGGGTTGGTTTGTTTTAAGAGCTATGAATAAATTTCTTAATAACTTTTTTTTAAAAACATACTGACAGTGTCTTGTCAGCAGTCAGTCTAAGATTCATGCGACTGTTTCTTGCAATAAAAAGGTTAAACTAACCTGCTCATCAGCAGGACCTGAAGCAAACGTCTTTCTTGTCCAACGCAGTGGTAGAAAAATCCCTTCCCCACACGAGTGTTATGCTCAAGACTGCCATAAATCCAAATAAAGGGAGAACCAATAATCACCCAGAGCCACACTGGAAACACACTCCCTCACCTCCAACTTTTGAAGTGATATAATTGCCAGGTCCACTCATCACAGAAACAAGGCTTTCCAGTCAGCTCATTTACAACTAGGACTCCTAGGAACTCATCCATTACCTTGTGTGGGACAGCAGAAGAAGTTGCTCATGCTAACACTCCATTTAATTTAATCACCTCATACTGAAGGAGAACCAGAATTGCCTCATGGCTGAATTTAAGAGCCTTTTAAGCTATGCCAGTGAAATAGAATTCATTCACAGAACAGCTTCCTGTTACTGGGGCGACCGCTGGGCACGTAGCAGAAAGTGCTGTTAAAAATGTATCTAGGACAGCACTCGGTTGCTTTGCCTTCCTTACATAAAGTGATTACTGACAGAGAACCTTTTTGCCTGGTGGTCACCAATTCGGCGGGGAAAAATATACATTTGCTGATGAAATTCAGTCTTCCAGACAAATGTATTAGCTGCCTAGAGGATGGGGCTTTAGGTTTTGGTGTGGGTGGCAGACAGGAGGCCTCTTTTGCAAGGCTGGCTATTTTCATAGCTGCAGCCACACCGAAGGGAACACATTCAATCTCGTCAGCTAAGCTGCCCCAGACCCAATTACTATTTGCATGGAAACCACCTGGAAATGTGAGGTGCTGCAGATTTAAGACAGAGAATCAACTAAGCACTCAGTAAATAAAACCACCTCAACTACAGAGTATTTTCACTGAATAAGAGTTAAAAAAAGCCTCCCACACAAACATCACTTGAAGAAATTATGAGTTTGAAGGTGGTGCTTATTTTGTTTCAGATGTTTAGTCTCCAACTTTTACTACAGTCCCATGAAGATTTTGTGCAGAAGGAAGAAGTTAGGTTTGCATTCACTCAGACATCATTTCCTAAACGCAATACTAACATTTTAAGCCACAGCAAAAAAGGCAGACATGAATTCTGCCCAATGTACACAAATTAGACAAAAACTTTTCTAAGTACTACAGAAGCAGAAATTTTCTTCCTAGGTGCTCAAAAAAATACTGTTAAAGAACCCTTGAAAAGAGTAAGTCTGGTACCAAGTTGTAACTTCATGGCTAGTGTTACCCTTTCCAAAGTTAGCTAGAAAAAAGATTATCAAGCATTTAACCAAGAGCATGTGATTGAGTGAGCAGCAACACCGTGTGAAGATGGGTGTGCAAACGGATGTGCGACACACTGCACAGGACGCTCAGCTTCCCCTTCACATCTACGACTGTCTCACAACCACCTTGAAACGCCAGTTACCCCAACCGAGAGGCAAAGGCTCATAGCGTTTCACTGATTTTTCAATACATTTCTTGTGCATCTTGTTCCACCATATGCACAGGGAAGGTAGTCTCTGCATGCGAAGCTTTCACGTGGCAGAGTAGAAAGATATTTCTAATAAGGAGAAGGCAATTAAAGCCACAGGAGATGGGAACACAGGAGAAAGTATTCTTAGCTACTGCACTTTCAGCTTTACTTAATTCTAAAACTCTTTGTTTGTTCTTGATTTCCGTTAAGCTCTGCTATTTATATAATTGCAATACTTACTGAAGTAAGCACTGGAATTGCAAATGCAATACAGCCTCCATACAAAACTGCCTGTTACTCGCAGCAAATTTTAGTTGGAAACATTCTGCCAGCTGCATCACTGGAGTGGGGAAACTGAGGTATAAATCTAAAATGAAAAGCAATCAAGCAAGTTTACATATACAAGAAAAAAAAAAAAAAACAGACTTCTCCATACTGGATAGTTAGAGGTGTAAAGTTTCCTGCAGCCACGAACAACCCAATATTAACACTTTAAGTACACATCATGCAACCATTGATTAAAAGCAGATTTATAAGATATGTAAGAGCACATTCCATTTAAGTACTCTTTAGACACAGAAGAAAGTATGAGTAGAAAAGCAGTAAAAGTGCATACAACCGATCATCTACAACAGGAAAAGACTTTGAAATACATCTTATCAGCCTTGTTGATGCATATATATCAGCTGCTAGTAAGAACAGTACATGTTTCACATTCCCTGGCACTTGCTCTCTTGCAATCCAAGCACTCTTCCCTTCATAGCCCAGCCTGGGGCCCTCACAGCCACTGCCACCACCTTCCCCTGGCTCGCAGCAACTCTGGAGCAGCAGCAGCAGCACCCAGAGCGAGTCCCCTGCACCAAAAGGACAGCCCAGATGGGTCTCTGTCTCTGAGCGCAGCAGCGCAGTGCTGGTGTCCACGCTTTGCATGATTTCAACATGAATACTCACTTGGGTTTCATACTGTGCTTTGTAGCATGTTTGTTTGACAAATGATAGCCCATGAGATGCAATTTTACATTGCCCGAAGTATTTCAGTATTTCAGCTTTGAAGAGGCAACTGTAAAAAACTGAATAAGCCTCATAAAATTGATTTACGATATGCTTTGGGGGTAGTTAATGTTACCTTACGAGACAGAGGTCATCTTTTCAACTTTGGCCTATCTGCATCAATGACAAGAAGTCCTGGCGTAGCTATATCAGAGTAAACTTGTAGAAAATATGAAGGAAAAGGGACTCACACTAGTGACATTTCTTAACTAATAAACCTGACTCCTCACACCTAAGTTTTCATCTTGCTTGTCTCTGTTACAGATTATACATTAGTCCAATTTATGTCCCCAGTTTGGAGGCAACAGCAAAAAATGGTGCTCCTGGTTGCTCCTGCATCTGTATTTTCCTATATACAAAACGAGGGGAAAACAAGAACTAAGCAAACAAAAAACTGCATTTACATTTACAATGCTTAAACAGCAACAGAGATCTTAAGTTGCTCCCTACATACTATCCCCCAAACGACAATGTCAATTTTTAGTATTGTATCATTCAATAATTCAATAGTTGGCAAAACAAAAGTTCCCCAGCCTTCTGTCTCTGCAGCATCAGTACCAGGTGCCTCCAGGGCAACATCAAAAGTCTGCAAGAAGACACCTCAAACTGAAGTTGCCTGTACACTTTCCCCCAAACTACTTTAAAGATTGCATTCTGTGAGTTTCAAACTTCATTATTCTGCAAAGACATAAACTGATTACCAAGTGATACAAGATATATTTTCCTTTCTCCTTTGTGCAGGTGTTACAGGACTCGCAAGGCAGCCAAGTAAAGCAACACGACACTTATCTATGCAAGCACAGAGCTGTCTATGTTTCTACAGTCAGTGCAGTTGCAGCAGGAAATGTTTCCTATGAAGATGCAAAGAATTTGCAAAGATTGTTCTTCCAATAATCCTTCACCTCAGATGGCCTCAGGAAAACCGCAAACAAGGAGGAAAATTTGGAGCACCTGATGACAAATGCAAGTTATATAACAGTAAGGATCAAATTCATTCCTTATACTTGCACAGCAGTCACTTAACGGCTGGGATATTTTAAAACAGACTCTAACTATAATATAGCCCCTGTTTCCTGGCAGCTTATAGATGGAACAACAAATCTCATAATTTGACTGGGATAAAACGCTGTTTACTTTCATCAACAGCTTCTGTTGCAATAATGCAACATGTCTTGTAAGTCAAACAAAGAGCATTCCTATTCCATGGAACAGAAAGATATTATTCAATTGATTTGGGTTTTTGCTATTAGATTTGCCACAGAAGCTGCAAATACGAATTGCAAAGCCCAACAGCGAGGTACCTCCCTAAGGGCCGTCATTTACCAGGTAGAACCTGAAACGCCTGGATCTACGTTCCAACTTTTATCCACATGGCTTCAATTTAAGTTCAATTCCCTACCTGCCTCAAATTCCTTACAGAGACGGCACACTTAAGGTTCAGGTAGACAGAGCACAAGAAGGAGCAAATCTGTCTGTATAAAGCCTTAAAAAGGGCTGGAGGGACAGGGGCTTCCCGCTTCACGGCAGCAGAGAAGCGCACACCGAGTCACTGCAGGGAGCGTTGCCGGTTTCAGCGTTAACACACGAGCTGGTTCAGCACTCGCGCTCCCACCCTGCGGAAACCGAGGAGGGCCGAGTTTTAGCGTTGGACGAAGGTGACAACGTTGGCAGCGGGGCCCTCCCCGGCGTTCGGACCCAGGGCGCTGGCGCGAGGGAGAAGCCGCGGGAAGGCAGCGGGCACCTTCCCGTCCCCGGGCACCTTCCCGTCCCCGGGCACCCTCCCGTCCCCGGGCCGCGGCTCGCCCGGGAGCCCGCGGGGCGCGGGAGGAGGAACCGGCCCCACGGCGGGGCCGCTGCCCGGGGCG
>JAVCKT010110613.1:0-23270 GCA_032273925.1 Rhynchotus rufescens
CAGTGGTGGCCAGCGACAGGACTAGAGGAAACGGCCACAAGCTGAGGCACCAAAAGTTCCACAGGAACTTAAGGAAAAATTTCCTAATAATGAGGGTGCCAGAGCCCTAGCACAGGCTGCCCAGAGAGGTTGTGGAGTCTCCTTCTCTGGAGATGTTTAAAACCCGCTTGGATGCAGCCCTGTACCACATACTCTAGGTGACCCTGCGTGTGCAGGGGGTTGCACTAGATGTCCTCTGAGGTCCCTTCCAACCTTAAGCATTCTGTGATTCTATGAATAAAGAGTCCATTCACAATGAGGATATCCTTGTTTTGTGTTGTACATCACCTTTACAGCCAGGCCTCCAGGCACAAAAATCTCTCTGAGCCTTTTGGTGTCCTCTGGTGGGTTAGCTTCCCTCCTCAGTCTGTCTTCCTCCCTGGCACCAAAATCCTGTTGATCCATCTGTGGCCAAAGCCTCCTCTCACCATCTCTCCAGCTCTGCTCTGTCTAGGTCTGCACCATCACCCCATCGCTCTGGAGCTAAACGGGCCTTGTGTGGAGGTGGTGGCTGCTGTGCTGCCCCATCCCTGCTCCCTTCTTACCTCCTTCCCAGCTCTGCCCCTCTCTCTTCCCCAGGAACCGGCTTTAGCTCTGCCCGGCAGTCCTGCTTTGGCTGGAAGGATCCATTTGCCTGAACATGATCTTTGAAGAGGGGTGACTTTGGGAGCCCTCTCTGAGCACCTTCTTCTGCATCATATTCTGTACCATACACACACATATCTGTATTTACATCCGTACTGTTGAGATCAAACACATCTTCACAAAAAACGTTCTCTTGGTAGCCTTGGGACTCACGTCTCCCTTTTCCTTCTCTCTCCCTTCCCACCCTCGCAGCACAAATACCTCTTCAGTTGGGGTTGTGTATTGCCGGCAGGGCCAGGGCAGGCCTGGCACCTCCTGGGCGCAGGGACAGCCCCAGACGGGCTCCTGCCAGGCAGCCCAGTCCCGTGCTGTGCTCTGAGCTTTCATTCACTGCTGGCTATGAGAAACACCTGCAAATTACAGGGAGGACCATTCCCCGCCTCCGTGGCCCCTTAGGCTCTCTAATTCTTACCACAAGGTTTTTATTTTAGTTTTGTGGGCAACATGAAAGATATCTGGTTAAAAAACATCCCTGCTGCTATGGCTTTTCCCCTTGTCTAATATATTTTTGCAGTTTATGCATCTCTCTCTTTCTTTTCACTTTGCCCTGGGGCTTCTTATCTCACGCATCTTTTTCCCCGGATCGCTATCTACTTTTAACCCAGGTTTCTGGGAGATGTGTACCTTGTTCCAGCCCATTTTCTGCCCCTGCTTTGCCTCTGCTCACGCTCAGACCGCTGCTCAGACATCGCTGCGGCTGCTTGCGATCTCACGGAGAGCTCCACCTTTCCAGAGGAGCCCAGGGGAGAAGCAGAGCAACCTCCACACACTGAGCCCTGGAAATATCCATGCAGTTGTAACGACCAGACCCCAGCCCCTGCACAGCAGAGGGATAAGGCCCCGCTTTGCAGTTTCTGTTGGCCAGATGGAGTGGCCAGAAGAAACCAAAGGGTGCAGCACTAACCTTGCAGTCCTGGTGACAAGGCGATTAACAGTTGGAAACTGTGGTGAAGATTTGCTGGAAAATCCCAGATCCTTCTGGCGTGGTATCAGCTCCACCAGAGGTATTACCACCTTATTGACCACTGTCAGGAGAGCTTGCAGGGGGAGAGGGAGCCTCTTGCTGGGGAAAGAGCAAGATAAAGAGAAGCTTCCACCTCCTTTTAATCGGCTCCTTGCCCTTGCACCACGCCGGGCCTTATTTGCCAAAGTGCCAGCATCTGCCAAGTGTCTGGGAGCAGCAGGTGTTCTGCAATTTCAGCTCTCAGGCCATAAAGGCACATAAAATTTTATATGCAGAGTGCTGCAAGCTACGTGCTGAGGAGAAAGCATAACAGCTTTCCAGACCCTTGCCTGTTTTACCTGTATGGAAAGAAATAATCATCCCGGTCCCTTCCACCAACACTGTTTCTTCAGCTACACGGACTCAAGACGCTGGCAGTGTTGTGGCGAGCAGCCCTGCCGGGTTCCTCATGTCTGTTCTGCTCCTCGTGGCGGGCTGCAAGCCCCATCTCAAGGGGTTTGCAGAGCCCTGTGGAGCCACCAGCTCCAGCTGGAGCGGTTCCCAGGGCTCCAGGTGGCTGGGCATTGGAGAGGCCTCAAACTCAGCACTGCGGCTCGAGAGGGGATCTGGGTCCTGCTGCTCTAGGAGGAGCTTCTGAAGGGAGTTTGCTGCTACAGCTTTCAGCCCTCTCAAATATAGAGACTGGCCCTTAATGTAGCGGGATCCAGGACTGAGTCACCTCTTGGTTTGGGTTTCAAAGCCAAACCCACAGCTCGCTGAAGACAATGCTGTTTCCCATCTCTACATAATGACATTTCAGTCATGATAATAAAGGCAGCTCAGGACAGGTCTAGGAGTGAGAGAAGACCATGGAGGTACAACACCCTGGAAAGGCAAAGGTCTAGACTTCTGAGCACCCAGGGCCAAACAGCATCAAAAACCAGATGCAGCAGAGCTCTGGGTCTCATACACAGCACGACACTTTGCTGTGGAACAGTAATGTTCTTTTGCAGCAGATCTCAGAAACCCATCATCCAGCAGGATCATTCCCACCTGGGCAAAGAAATAGAGAACAGGGTGGATGATAAGAACCAGCTTTCCACTGGGTTTATACTTTGGCCCAGAGATGCCACAACTATCTGCAACACTCTCTCAGACATGTCACTGCGTTGTGGTGGGAACCCATAGAAAGCCATGTGTTCTGCAAACCAGGAGAGAGAAAAAAAAAAAAAAAGAATTGGAAAAGGTTCAGATGTATGGAGAACAGGCCTGTCTGCAGCACCAAAATACAGCAGCAGAGATACAGCCTCTACTGATGAACAGGAGCTGAGGGTCTCTCAGGAGAAGGTCTGCCCATTCTTCGGCAACCTTCTTCATCCTCTCACCTGACCATTCACTTGCTTCATCTTTCAGAGATTGACAGCCCAACTGATTGATAGAGATCTCAGCTTTAACTGAGATTTTATGGTTATCCCTACCTCCTTCCCCAGAGTCATGCTAGGACTGCCCATGATACGTGAAGCCTCTATATCCCACCTAGTGCCCAAACGGAGCAGGACTCGCCTAGCACCAGCCAGGGCAGGCGATTAGCTTGCTCTTCTCTTACTCAGCATTTTCAACATGCAGTTCACTTCTGAGAGGATTTTGCATTAAGCTCTTTAAGTAACAAAGCAAGACTTCTTCTTTAAACCTTTATTTAATCACATAATCCTGAAGGAAGACCTCTCCTCCCCTTTGGGAAAGAAAGGGAAATGTGTTTGCTGAGGGAGACATAATTACTTTATCTTTGTATAATTGGATGATATTTGCTGATTAAAGAGAGAAAACCTTGGGAAAAGTTTGATGTTTGATAAGAATTTAAAGGTCTTTAAGAAAAAAAATCCAAGATGTTCTCTCCCTGTAAAATAAATAAATAAAAGCAACCATGTTGCTCACAAAAGCAGTCACAATACTAAGGAAAATGGGTGTCTCTTGGGTGGCTACAGAATGCAGTGTTTTCCTTCCCTGCAGAAGGTTGACACAGGACAGCCCCGCGATGCCTCCTCTTACCATTGGGTCTGGCAAGGAGCTACATCAGCCTTGGCTTCCCAGTGGGCTCAGCACCAGGGAGGTGTTTGCTCCAGATGAACCCATGGCAAAGCCCAGCTCTTCCCACCCTGCAGCTTTCCCTGCCCACACCGCCGTGCCCCTCACAACGCCCGGCCCCTCTCAGCACCTCTGTGTGCGGCAGTGGCTCCAATGAAACGTTCATAGGATTCTGGGGGTTGGCAGGGACCAAAGCGGGGCTCTAGTCCAACCGCTTGCTCAAACGATGGCCAAGGTAAGACGAGATCATAGAACCACTATGGTGGAAACACCATAGAACCTTGAGGTTCTATGGTCAGTAAAGGTCAGTAAAGACCTTCAGACTTGAAGGTCAGTAAAGACCTTCAAGGTCATCAACTCCAACAAAACCACTGAGATTACTCAGGGCTTCATCCAGTAGGGTCTAAAACCCACCATGGATGGAGACAGTGCAGACATCCACAACATAACCTCAGCCCTGTCCCTGCCACCTCTGCAACGCCTCCATCTCCCGCGTTGGCCAACGCCAGAGCTGGTGGTGGGGGAAGCAGCAGCTCCAGTGCAACGTGACGCACGGGGAGGCTTTGATCACCGGCCCTCGAGGCACAAAGAAATCTGAGCAACAAGAAGAGCGGAGCCCGCCCGGCGCAGCGCTCCCGGGGAGCCCATTGCACTGGTGGCAACAGAGCGCTTTGAAGCCTTGAGATGGGGGATACGTAACAAGCCGAAGCAAAACAATCCCCACCATTACCAAAGCAACACTGTCAGATCTGCGGGCACGCTAGAAAACATTAATTACTATAAATGCTATAAAATATCTAGACCATATGAGTCTCAGCATTTTCTGTTGCTGAATCTGCACGTTTGCTATGCGTCTTTCCAAGTTTACACAGCACTACTTGCATTTAATGGGATTTCAGTGCAGGCAGACTAGTGCAAAGAGAGCAGATTATATTGAATATTAAATATTCAACGGGAATATGTTTAGTGTGACAGCCAGCTCATTGCTGCCAGGGCTCCTACAGAAGGGGAACATCACCCATCAGTTAAAATTTAGAATTTCAGCCTACAAAATCTTTATAGAGCAAGAAAAAATGCTTACAGGGCTGGTAGCAGCCTTTTATAGAGCTAGGAGACCATAAACAGTGATATAAATAGCGATATTTGCATGCAAGTTACAAGTTACTGTGTGATTTTTTTTAATGATAATGAAAACATTGGCTTTGTGGGCCATTACGCATCCAAACGCAGGAAGGAGCACGCGGGAACTCGTGAGCCTGCACACGGTGACACCCCAGTGCTTGACCCGGGCCAGGGACAGCGAAGCATCGGGACCAATTTGCATCTGCTCCGTGGAGCAGAGCGGCCAGAGGAATTCACAGACGGCCCCTGAGCCACGGAGCCTCTCAGAGGTGCCCCGGTGGAGGTGCCCGCTGTGCTAGTTGTCCTCGAGCCGTCGCTTTCTGCAAAAGTCACTTCCCTGCTCTCGCAGCAAAGCCACCACGTCAGGGCGTGGTGGGAAGGCCATGGAGAGAGCAGCACGTGGGCAGATGGAGCAGGAATGATGGCAAGTGCCTGGGCACCTTCTCCTTGCTGCCCTCCAAGGAGAGGCGCCTGGAGGGCACTCGGAGCCCTTTGCTGCAGGGACAGCTCACACACAGGCAGCGTTTCGGAGCACTGGACTCATTTAGGAAGCTCATCTGCCTGGGCAAACCAAGATTGGGTGCCAGGCTCCTGTTGCTTCGTTCGAGTTAATAACCAAGGCACTAGGCAATGGTTCCGGGCTGGAAATCACCACAGCTCTGCACTAACAACATCCCACCCCACGGCCTCACCGAGACATGAAGCAAAAAGGAAAAAAAAAGAAAAAAGAAAAAAGAAAACACTCGGCATCTTCTAAAGCAGACATCAAATGAGGCCTTTGAAGAGCTCAGAGCTTTACATCTATTGTTCAAAAGGATCGAGATGTTCCCCATGTTCTCAGCTCCATCTTGTAAGGGGAGGAGAGAGAAAATGGCAAAGAGGGAAAATTGCAGAAGGGAGCAGTAGCTATTGCTCTCCTGAGCACTAGCTCCAGGGGAAGGCACAGGGCTCCCCATGCCACAGGCCTGCTGGGCAAACCCCTTCACCTAAATGCCTAAATTATGGCCCAGTTGCAACTGGTGAAGCCTCTGCCCCATCGCTCTTTAGTCTCTGGCTTGTTTATTTTGCCACCTTTAAAACCACCTCTGCAAATGAATAGACTGGACTGGATGCTGCGAATAGCTACGAATGTCAACAAAAAGCCTGTTGACTTTTATTGTCAGTCTATTTAGCGTGAGGAAAAGTAACCTAAAAAAAAGAAAAAACCCAATTTTAGAAAACCCATCCGAGACCATTTCATAAAGATACAGCTGGCTGTGCAGAGCTCGTCTGTTCTTCACTGAAGCTTTGCGGGATCGCAATTATGAGCAATTAGCATTTTGATGTACTTCGTTATTACAGTAAGAGCAAGGAAATAAATACCTGAGACAGGCTGCCCAGAGTGAAGTCAGAAAAGAAACGTTCATTACAAATTGTCTAAAACTCAAGCTTTTAGTAGAAATATTGGCAATTTCATCTTATTTTGCACTGAAGGAATTGCCAGTACTGTAATGTTGCCAGACCCCAAAATCAGACCAGGTTTTTCAAAAACAGGCAGTTAGGCTCGTATCAGCTTTCCTGTGTCAAATCTGAGAACTGAGCAGTGCTTTAACCTGTATCTGATGAGGATACATGTGGTTGGATGGGCAAGTTCAGGTGGGAAACCTTGGCCCAAGAGCCCTCCCAATGGCCCATTCTGCAGTTACAGCTGTTGAGGAAGGTGAAGGTGGTGAGAAGGCTCCGCTGCCATTGGCAAGGTCCCTCCATAAAGAGGGACCCCATATGGAGTCTATCCCTCCATAAAGATCTGCTCCAGGCCCACGGAGTTGTGAATCCCTCCAAAAATGCCTGTTGTGCCCTCCTAGCCCCACACCTCATCTTGGCAGGCAGCTCCAATTATCCCACAGGATATTTGGAAACCTCCACGGCTGTCCCTTCTGTCAGCCTCTCCCTGCCCTCCCATGGCTACCTCCAGGGTCACTGTTAACCACCAGGAAACACCTACATGATGGAAGCCCATGAAGAGGAGCACAGGCTTCAGAGCCTGAGCACCTGGCTTGGGAAGAGGGAGGACCAGCAGGACCACCCGGAACAGCGCCAGAGCTGAGGGAGCGCGACGGAACGAGGGCTTGAAATCTAGTAATACCTTCTTATAGTAATGCATATATACTTTGCCTTTCCTGTGAAGGCAAAACGCACGTCCCACCGCTCCCACCAAACCTGCCCCTTGGAGTAAAAAGACCCGTTTAGTCTCCAGCACCAGCACACTGCTGCTAGTGCCAACTGTTAATGGGGACAAAGAAAGAGCTCAGGTAAAAGGGAGATGACAAATTAAGAACACGCTGTTCCTCGGCATCCCTGCGGGCTCCTGGCTGGCGGACACAGCACCGCATCCCTGCAAGGGAAGCGGTCGGAGCCGCTGGGAGCTTTACCCAGCCAGTGAAAACCAGCAGCAGAATTCCCTGAAGAGGGATTTTTCAGTCTCTAATAGAAGCCAGAACAGGTCTAAAGGGGATCCTGGCTTCAAAACACAGTATTGATTTTGTCAACGTTGTGCAGCACCGGAGCAATCACTGCCCAAGGTCGCTGATGTTTGCTCCGCAGACCCCGCTGCCGCCTCTGGCTGCACCTCCTGGCCTGGCTCCACCTGAGACCTGGTGTGGCCTGGCCTGCTGGGAGAAACAGCCCCAGGTGTTGCCTCTTGTTCTGGAGGGACATGGCCAGGAGACCCCCGTCAAACCCACCACCGCAGGCTGGACAACAGGGTATTGCTGGCACCATCCCCAGCACTCGTCTCACCTGAGCTGAGCAGTACACCAAGGGCATCTGCTGTGAGCAGTGACATCAAACGCCCAACGAGCAGAGACCTGCCCATGAAATTAAAACAAAAATACTCAAATTCCTATATGCAGCATCCCTCCATCTGTGTGGGACTGGTGGCTTTTATAGCCTTCCTAAGCAGCCTGCTGGAGTCCCTCCCTCCCCAAGCCCTTTACTGCTTTCTGCAAATTAGGTCCACCTGCACAGAAATTGCTTGCTGCTGTTTCCCTTCCACCAGATCCCTTTGCCTGCAATTGCTGTTTCCATATATTACTGGCCACTACAGGAAAATGTATCCCCGAAGTCTGCATTAAGCATCCAGCACAGCCAGCAAGCCCTGTGGGAGCAGTGGATAATCCCGCTCCTGCTAAAATCAACCCAGACCAGCACAGCTGGTGTTACTGAGGGTTAGTAACCTAGCAGTGGGTATAGCCAGTCCCCAGGGAAGCCTTCAAGAGAGTGGTGCTTAGACCTACTTGAGACCCCAGCCAGGCGTTAACCCTGGTGACACCTGAAAAATCAGATTGTGTTCAGTGCTTGGATCTAAAGGCTCATTAAAAACACCCTCTGCTCCCACTCTGTCCATTCCCAGTTGCTGAAACTTCCCAGGGCAAAGCAAGGCCTAAAACGTGACTCCGGTGAAACGTGGATAGGCACTGCCTGGGAATGGGCCGAGCAGGTAAGCTGCGAAAAGGAAAATCACAAGGAATCTCGGCAAGGCCTTGGGAGAAGCAGGAAAGCCGGCTGCTGGGGGGAAAGCTTTGGAGACAATATGAGCAGGCAGCGGGTCCTGGCGGTCCCGAGGAAGCAAGAACTGCGATGATGAAATGTCTGGGCGTGAGGCAGGAGCTGCTGCTGTCTGCAGGGCTAGGAAGTGGGAGCCAGACCCGCTCTCCACACCCAACCTCCGCCTGGAAGAGCCTTTCTGGCTTCAGGGCCAGCAGCAGCCCAAGGGAGAAGGGAATCTGCTGTCCCCAGGAAGCATTAAAGCAGAATTTTTGGTGCCATTGAGACTGGGAGCATGCTGATGGCGTGTGCTTCCAACGGGGTCAGCGTGCCAGGATGGTGGTGGAGCTGGTTTGAAGCCAGTGCAACCAAAGGGCAGGCAGCAGGGCTGAGCCCTCCTGTCAGGCTGTCACCAGGCCCTAAGGGCTCAGTCCACTAGCTTTCTGTGAGGCTGGGTTGGTAAACGCAGGGACCGTCATCCTTGGCTCCTGTCTCAGGTCCATCTCCAGCAGCTGAAGGCCACTTTGACCACGTTCAGCCCAGACAGGCCCATCTCTGTGCTGGAGGCCACCTTGCCCAATGGGGCTATCTCCATTACACGGACAAGTTGCTTCTGTTGCAGGCTACTTTGGCAAGCAGTTTGGCACCCGATGTTTTACAAGTGCTCAAAAAACGAGCGAAACACAGCGATTACCTCGGCACGCTCCAAGTGACGAACAGCGCCTACAGCAAAGTAAATAACAATATCGATTTTAGCTCTGTGTCTTCTCACCATACATTACACAACCAAAGGCAGAGGTTACAGCTGCTCCTTGGGTACTTTCTGCTCCAGCAATATTTTTTGGCTGCCAAAAGACATTCATCATCACCTTCACAAACAAGGAGGCCCAGTCTGGCCCTTAATTCTCAGCGGCTTTGATACAAATCCATGTGCTTTTACTAGCAAGAATGTCTCCCTGCCCTCCATGTGCAGCCTTGGAGGGGAATCCGTACCCCACTTCCCCACTTCTACATCTCATGCTCATGAGCTGCTACAGCAAAGCTCAACTCTCAACTGCAGTGGCTAAGAGCAACCCTCTAGCACGAAATTATTGTTGCATCCCAGGGGACGGGGAGCGAGGGTCCTACCGAGGCACTCGTGATGGCAGCAACTTATGGAGGAAAGGGAGGTTTGCTGGGAGCACGAAGCCACGGGAGCAAGACTGGATCCATCCCACTCCCTGTCCTGTGAGTTAGTTCTGAGTTGAAGCTGCTGGGTATTAACTTCATTTTACGTGACGCTTTCTCACTACTGTTTATCTAAGACATTGAATGGGGTTTGTATTTACCCATTTAAAGAAAATGAAATTTTTGGTTCTCAGCAGACTTTGGGACTTGAAATAAGAGGTGAGCAAGGGAGCAAGCGTTCCTGCACTAACCTACATAAGCTGAGCAGGGCTCAGAGCAGCTTCCCATATAATGTGATAAGCCCATCACCAAAGAGCAATATTTTATTATTAACGTGCTAATGCCATGACCCAGGGCAGCCCTAATCTCCTAATCTCTCTAGAAAGTTCACCACTATTTTTTGCTAAATTAACCTAGAGAGCAGGTTTTGGCAACATGTGGCTAATATATCATCGTATCAGCCACTACATGGTCTGCTGGAGGAGACCGAATCACATTAGAAACCCCTGTGGGACCCTTGCGTTGGGCTGAAATCTGCCAAGCAGTATCCATCACTTGTGAGGGCCACGATGGAGATTTTTATTTATTAGCTCCCTTGCAAGTACCGTGCACGGGAACCGTGTGGGTTTTGAAGCCCTGTCGGTCCCCATAAGCTCTGCCCATGGCCCAATCCAGTCTTCAACGCGCAGCACTTCACGGGCAGAAAGCTAAATATTAATTGTAACCAGCAAAGCAGGGTTAAGGATTTATATTGGCCATCTGCAGAGAAACGCAGCAGAGGCAGCAGCACTGCCGCCCCTTCCTCACAAGCCAGACCACGCTCCTCCTCTGCCAGCATCGCCGTGCTGAGCCTTCCTCCGGTCCCAGCAGCATCCTCCAGAGACGCAGGCACAAAATAGGCCTCCTGGGGCCTCCGTAGGTGAAACCCAACCCGTATTCTTTAATTTAAATCATTTTAATGAGTAGTATTTTACCTTTCACTTCCCTACGACCACAATACAGCATGCAAATGCCACCCTTACCCCTGGCAGGCTTGGAATGACCGGGGTCCTCTGTGCCAGCGGGTGCTCTGGCACCAGCGCAACAGGGAACGGGCACACCCAAGCCCCGCCACAGGCTCCCACCAAAAGCAAGCCCCTTTTTCCTGCAAAATTAATATTTACTTATTAGCTTTAAGCAGGCGCACAGCCCGGCTAAAGAAAATGTCACCGGCGCCGGGGAGCGGCGTAGCCTGAACGAGCAGCTGTCAGCGGAGCCGAACCCACGAGCGCCTGATGAAATGCACAGTCTGCTAGGGCTCCCTTCACAGCAATCAGTCAATTTGTAAATATTGCCATTAAATCAGTTTCTTGCTTTGAAGCGTGTTGCTCATAAACATGATTTGAGAGTGGGAATAAACATGGAATTATTGGTGGCATCTTCATCCATGCTAAGCACATGTATCTAAATGAAATAAAGTGCCTATTTTTATTTTTTTTCTTTCCTTTTTTTTCCTGTAATTATGCAATGGGTTCCTGCAGATTTTGCCTTTTCTTAGAAAGAACCCCCAACCACAGTCCTAGCTGTCCTAAAACTGGAAGGGATGTGTTCATGGACTGCAGAGGCTATTGTGGGGTGGGACAGGAAGATGAGCAGTGTTTTATCGTCATCTTCTTGCCCTGCAATTGCACCAGGAGAGTTTTGAGCAGGATTATAGGACCTGACCCTAAATGAGGCTGAAATAGCCACGTTGGCAAGTCCTGCAGCCCCGATGAGGTCGGAGCAACCTGCCCACCCATGCCCAGGCTGCCAAAACACCAGACCCAGATACAGCTGGAGACTATGGGGCAGTGAAAAGATAAAACCAAGGTACTGCAAGAAGCATCAGCAAGACTACGTACAACAATGTCCCTACCTGCAAAAATGAACCTCACAGAAAGGAAATAAGAACAATTCAAAATGATGTAGAAGTTGCTAACACGGGGCTGATTTTCACTGTTAGAAAACCTAAACACAAGATAGCTTTGGATTTAAACAGGCCATTTCCCAGCTCCAGCAGGAAACATCTACACAGCAACAGGTCAGCTCCCAGGATCGTTCACCCCATTTCCGTGCCAGCCTTAGGGAGACAGGAGGAAAGGGGGAAAACAGAACAAGAACAGTGATGCGGACACTGGCGCAGGACCGCAGGCATTGGCCACAGAGAGGACCTGGGTGGCCCTGGCAGAGCAGAAGGTGCTCACTCCATCTGCCCACGACAGGCTCTCCGTGCGGGAGGAGCAGCATCAGCAGCTGGTCCACACGAGCCACCAAATTCCCAGGGCCAGCAGCCCGATTTCACCTGCTTCCCCCCTAAGGCTTCAACTACCGCAGAAATAGCAGAAATTAGGAGCTGCCGCCGACAATAAATCAATAGCCTGAGGGGCTGCTGGGCAGTGGATAATTTGAGAAGCAGCTTCACATTTCCTGGGGCAATCAGCTGAATGCGAATGCAGCATTTAGCAGCTAATTATTCATGTCTTTGATGCCTTTTCTCTGTTTTCTAAATAACACGTATTTAGCACTAAGATGATTTAAACAGCTGATCTAATCTGAGCCTCTGGCAAAGAGGATGAAATTCAGCAAGGCAGCGGCAGTTTAAGCTCCCAGATGGCTGCCCCAGAGGTGAGGATTATGTTATTATCGCATCCCCCCCAAAAATCCTGGCAATAAGAGAGGTGGGTGGGAAGGCAGCATCTTCCATCCCATCCGGAAGGGTGGGATGTGGCCTGTTTTACAGGACAACTCATATGCAGGGAGCAGGACTTCTGTCCTCAGCAGAAGCCTCATGTTGTGAGTGCTGGTCAAGGGGCTTTGGGGTTGGAATAGTTTTTCACGCTCAATCTTATGAAGTACTACTTGGCCTTAGAAAGCTTCAGGCAAGAAGATGCCATCCAGTTCCAGCATGACAGGAGAAACGAGGCTGTTGGTCTGTCCCTCTTCTTGAAGGTGCCAACAGGACCTTCAGGCTTGGAGGCCCTCGCTATCATGGTGATTTCCTGGCAAGCTTTTTGAACAGGCAAGCCCTGAAAACAAGAGTTGGAAGAATGTGAAAACACAGGTTTGTGAAAGCAGAAACAGGCCACGAGGGAAGACTGATTCTCAGCTCATCTTCCCCCCCGAGATATTTCTTTCTAAGTTGAGAAGTCTTTGTAAACTTCCTTTCCTCATTCAAAAGGACAGCTTGTTTTAGTAAACTTGAGCTAAATTATGCCTTAAAAATTAAAGTTTAAAGTATATGCAAGTAGAGAAACAAACTGATGTCCAGCTGGGAGCGTTGAGCTGGAGACTTGGCTCTGAATCGCCTGTGGCCCCAGGAGCCAGTAACCCCCCAGGGCCCGTCCTGACGCAAGGTCCCTCTCCTGCCTTAGAGGTGCCGACTGCGAGGCCCGATCTCATTGCCAGGCCACCACGATCACCAGCTTCTGAGGGAAACGCTTCAAACCGGCAGCCTAAACATAACATAACCCTGCTCCACGCGGGCTGCTTCGCTGCTGCAGAGCCTGCTGCGGCCTTGGCCGCCCCTGAAGTTGAAGGCTTTGGGAATAAAGCAGCTCCTTCCCCTTGGCAGCGCTCCTCTGGCCCCGTCCCTGCCTCCCAAAGCCCCCCAAAGAACTCAGGCTCTGTCGTCATCCCACCGTGGCCACCGTCTCCCTGCTGCCTCCTTCTCCTTAGGGAGGGCAAACACGGTGGGATGAGGCTTCCACGGGGCCTACAGGCTGACGGGAGGCCTTCCTGTCTGCAGCCTTGCCCAGCAGCCACCAGGCCCCATGGTCCCAGTTAGGAAAAGGGACCAGGATTTAAGCCAAGCCCCACGAGGCTGCAGGACACCATCGAGGGGTCCTAGGTGGCTCCCCAGCCTTGCCACGGCCAAGGGGACGTGTTCATCCTGCTCAGTCCTTCAGAGGAGACCTTCAGCCCACGGTGGCCTCTCCTCAGTCCTGGCACTTCCCCGGCTCGCAAGGTGCCACCTCTTCCCAAACACCCCATCACTGTAGGAGGGAGCTGCTGGTTGCTCCTGAGATGGTCCTCCCCATTCCTGCAAGCGCTCCCAGTTCCTCTCACTTAGCCCTCACGTGGGATGAAAACCCACCAAGCAGGAAAGAGAGACCTCGTGGGAAGGAGGAGGGGGAAGGAATCAGGGAGCTCCTTTCCTCAGAGAAGATCGAATTTGGGAACACCAATGTTTCCTCTGAAGTATTTTCTCAGGATTCACTTCCCTCGCTTCACCATGGTGAGGCAATGAAAGACATGTCCTTTCCTCAGCTGACTTCTCCTCCCTCCTCACGCAGAGCAGCAACTTCAACGTGGCAAATGCAGATGAGCAATGGCAGATGAGGACAAATCTGATGGATGACAGCTGTCAGTTTGGGGAGAGTTCAGCTTTTGGAGATCTTTGGAAACCAATATATTATCCTCCTCCAAAATGAGATGCAACCCTTCAAAAGACGCAAGGGCAAAATGGCAGCAAGTCCCTCGTGCAGCCACAAAGCGGGATAAAGGCCTGTGCTCAGGAGGGACAGCCAGTGTGGAGCTGCCCAGGGTCGGCCGGCCTGGCCACAGGATTAGTGTCCAGCTGGCCCTTGGCTGCCTGAGCCACCCCTCGCCAATGGGAGCCTGCACAGCCAGGGGGGACGCCCGTGGCTTTGGGCTCCACACTTGGCTGCTGGTGCTGCTAGAGATGGGCAGAGAGGCAAGAACCTCCCAAACCGCCGTGTTGCCTCTCTCCTGAGCTCCGGAGGTGCCTGAGGGCTGGGGAGCAATATTGCGTGGTGCAAAGCCTCAGCCCCATCATCCCTCCCTTCTGCTGCTATTTTTCACAAAGAAATATGGGCCCATGTCTGCAGAAATGATGTGTCAGCAGATCCTGATACCAACCACCGTATCCTGGGTCTTCTCAAATGCTCCCAGAAGAGTCTCAGAGATCTCGTCTTTAAGTGCTTAAAATCAGATTTGCCCAATTTATCTTTAGGATTGACCTTCCAAAGACACCAGCTTGGCTTTTTGGAACAAAGGACCCTTCCTTTTTTTCTGGGAGTAGCTTCTGGGAATCACAGCAGTTCCTTGTGTCAAATCCTGAAAACCTGAGCTACCATCAGCCCTGCAAAAGCCTCCTGGGCCCTTCTGGTTGCAGTGAGGAAGAGGAGGAGTCTATCACATCACCTCTGTGCTTGAATAACAGCACGAACCCAGGCTTGCTAAGGGTGTCTCTGGTTCAGATCCAAACCTATGAAAAAGAGGTTTCTCAGGCTAATTAAGAAATATTTACAGCAGCAGGAGAACATCAACACTGCAAAAGAGCATGGGCTGATCCTCAAACCTTGACTTCAGAGAGGTGTTTCCTGATCAGGGTCTTTTACAAGTACCTGGAAAAAAAAAAATAAAGGATTATTTAACCAAAGATCAATCCTTCTTCTGCTTTATTCTTAAATGCACTGAGTGTATACTGTAATAACACAGCCTCGCTGTGAAAAAGCGTAGACCACAACTCAAGCGAACATACGGTTGCGACACAATCTATTTTTAAATCTAAAAGAAGCAATTCCAGGGAAGGCATGAAATGCTGCTGTTTGTTGTGGCAAGCCACATCTCCTTCGCAAATGAAAAACTTCCAGCGCAAGAGAAACTCTCGTGTACCAACAAATAGGAGGCAACGGAAAGCGCTATGTAGCGCAACGGCTGCAGATGGATGAATCGACAGTAACAATCCATTCAAGCTGGCTGCGTTGCAAATTTAGCATGTCCTAGAAATAGCTGTAGTTGGTGATTTGTATTAAGTCGTACAGTTGAAAGCTACTTGTGTAAGAGGATTTCTTTGGGATGTGTGCATTGAAAGACTTGCTTTAAGCACAGGGCAATTCAAGCATAATTGTGGGATCAAATCCAGTCCGAATTTTTCTCTGAATTGCTTCTAGAAGTTAGACACCGAGAGGGACAAGGCACCAGAAATGTGCTTTGACAGCAAATCAGCTCCCATGCACCGAGCCAAGGGCTAGAGCTGGCCGGCAAAGGGGAGGAATCGTGGGGATGGAGGGAGCACGGGGATGCAGGGAGGACGAGGGAGAGATCAGGAGGGCAACAAGAGTGCCCTCGAGAGAGGGCAACAACTTGGTATTTCAATTTAGGCAAACAGCTCATGGAGAAGCAACACACAAAATGGGGACAGCAGAATTTCTGGGTCTCCAAGGGGCTTGGAAAAGAAAATATTTTAGATGTCTCTGAAGTTACAGCAAGAGAGCACATGGAGTTTTCTTTAGGGCTCCCCTAAGGGTTCCATAGGAAAACACGGTCCAGCACTAGGATTTTACAGAGCATTTTGCATTATGTGCCTAATTACCACAGCAGCCCTCGAGGGCAGCACAGTGTCCACACTGAAACGCAGCCCAAGCCAAGAACGCCTCCAACGCAGGAGTGGCAAGGAAACGCTCTGCCTACCGCTGACTGGGCTTCCAGGCAGCAGCAACTGGCTGCAGTGGATGTGCGGAAGATGGAGGTATCTGGCTCAGGAAGGAAGACTCGCCACAAAACAGCTGGCATCTGCTGAGGGGAAGGTGCTGGATCTGGGGACACGGCAAACACCTTTGTCTAAACCAACACTTGTTGCACTCACACTGGGGTTAACATGAGCTCTGCAGAAATTTAGGCAAGACGTGAGTCTTGCCTTGGTTGTGCTTTGTAAGGAAATGAGGAATGTTTTTTCAGTGCTGTGCTTACGAACAATGCAAAAACTTGCCGTAACTCGACAGCTTCTTTCGCCGCCTTCTCTTCTGCAAGGACACGGAGGCCAGTGCAAAGCCCCTAGGGACCAGTGAAGGTTGGTGGTTTAGAGACTCATCTCCAGAGCTGTCCCTTTTCACAAGGGCTGTTTATAAGGCAGCTCGCACTGCCGCAAAGCGGTGGGAGAGGAAGGACCCTAGATTGGGCTGAAAAGTGTCTACCAAGTGACAAGGGGTGGTGATACGGAGAAAGTTTCTTCACGATGATTCACAATTTGCTAAAACAGAGGTAGTATAATCCTTTAGAATCCTTCTTGTCCTTTATTTCTGATTGCATAAACAACTTCCTTCCCCAAGAATTGGCTGTAGGAAGGTCCCTCCATGTTCTGCTTTTATTAAAGTTCACCCAAAGAACCAAGAACATTAAATTACCTAAAAAGGTACAGCTTCTCTTCCTCAGCAAGCACTGTACTGGTTCAGCTGGGACATGGGGAACACGAGGCTTGTCAGACACCACACCAGTCACTGCCCTCGGTCACACAGGTGGCGAGTCCATGGGGGCTTCACTGCGGTGCTTCCCTGCAGGGCTCCACGTGGCTGAGCAGAAAAAACATGTGCTGGAAGAAGGCGAGAAGCAGGAAACCTCCCAGCTGAGCTCAGTACTTGGCAGCTCCTATGAATGAGGTGGTAAAAAATAAAGCCCAGGGACAGACGCTCATCTTTGCTAGAAGTGGCATCAAGCAGCTGAGAACATCAGATCTCACCATGACCAAGGCCTGGCTCACCCGGACCACAGCGACCATGCCAAGCTGTGGCACATGGAGGCCTGGGCACAGGTTTTGCCACTCTGGATGGGGCAACACGTGAACCTCAGGTCTGCCTTGGATTTGAGCACATAGTGTAGAGACCCCTTCGGTCACTGCGGTCCAGCTGAGGGTCCTGGGTATGGACTTTGAGATGCCATCCACACCAACTAGAAATTTTACTTTAAGCAGACAGACAGATGTCCTGAAAATGAACTTCCCCCCCAGCAAAGAACTTGCTGGTGCTGCCTGTGTCCTGCCTGGCATTGATCATAGTTATTTCTTTTCACCACTTCCAAATTCTGCTGCCCAAGATCAGTTCATTGCTCTGGGGAAAATAAAAGACATTATGAACAACATGCTGGAGCAGTTCTCACAGCAGCCAGGCCTTTTCAATCCTCAGGACACGCAGCTGCTCTCCCTTCCATTCCATGCACTATAAAGAAAAAATCCCACAATATTCTTCAACATTTGTGATTTTGATCTCATTAAAATCCCGTCAGTTTTCTCCTTTTACAAAGCCACTAATGTCTCATCTAGCAATGACCCACTGGAGATGCCCTAGTGAAATTACTTTATTTTCCTCCTCTTTTTTTAATAATCATTCCTTACAGCTTGAGAAATGAGGTTTTTTTTTTAAATGCTACAGTCCCAGGAATAGACCCAGTTACAATGCTGTGAGCTCAACGAATTGCAGTCTGTAAGTTCTTAGGGACTCAATTCTTAAGGCAGAATTATTGCTAATTTTTAAAATTTTTTTTTATTTGACCAGCAGCTCGGAAGTCATCAATCGCAATACCCACTGTGTAACACTGTGACACACTCCAAGAACATGAGAGAACACATCTGAGATGAGGGTATCAGTAAAAAAGAGGCAAGCACAGCTCTGCTTTAGACACCTCATATAAAGCCTCAGACTTTATTATTTATCTCAAACCAACCACATTTGATCTGTGCTCCTGGAGTTTTATGGGAAAATGAAAATGCTCAAGTACAACTGTGTTTTCTTCTCGTCACCAGTAACTAAACTCAAGCTGCTCCTTCCATAAGCAGCCCACAGTTTGGTCAGATCTTTGGTGCTTGAAGCAGTTGCTGAAGATGTTTTGTGCTTTACCTGAAATGTTTTGTCCCAACATGCGGCAGATGAAGTAGAAGAACAGTCCACTGCTTGTTACCCTCCTGGATTGCAGGTTCACCCCAAAATGTCCATTTCACATAGAGGCAGAGGAGGAGGGTTCACAGGACCTCTCCTCCTGGATGGCTGCAGAGGCTGCGAAGACTGTGGCAGAGACACAGGAAGAAGCCAGCAGGGCAACAGCAACATCTCCAGCTTTTAGTCATTGAGAAGTTGAGCATGCAGCTTGACTCCCATGGCACCTTCCCAGGACTCTCAGCTGAGGATCTGCCCCTGGTATTTTCACTCTGGTTATTCATAACTTGCTAGCGAGAGCACATTCTGGGACAGTGGCAGCTAAACACCGCGGATGTGTCATAAAACCAACAGCAAAGGCTGCTGCCCTGTGCAAGTGCTGATTCTCACCACAGGGAACAACTCCCTCCTCTTATTTAAATCCAATTTTCCAGCAAGAATGTCCTACCTCCAAACAACAGAATGCAATGCCAAACCTGATGTCTTTGACAGAAACATCTGGAGGCATGTCACTGCATAGAAACATCTGGAGATGTTGACCTTGTGCAGAGAAGCATTCTGAGAGCAATGGATTCTTGAAACAAATGACCAGGGCAGGATTCAGCTTTCATTTACCTCCAATTAATTCCTCTACCACAATCAGCAGTGATGCAGTTTGCTCGCACAGGTGGAATGAGGAACTGGGCGACAACAGCTATTTCTCAACCAAAAATGGAAACCACAGGTGGCATTCAATTTGAAATGCAACCAAGTGTCACCTCCCAGCACCTTCTGCTGTTTCCTGGAGGCAGCCTAGGAGGTGATCAGAGCACAAAGTGCATCCAACGGAGAAGGAATTCTTCCCAAACTGGGAGACTGCCTTTGGAGGAAGCATAATAAACACAGGAGAGTCTGCCCAAGGACTCCAATTTCAAGCCACAACCATCCAGGCACCAAAGGCCAACCTCCCACTGGCTCTCACACAGCCCATCCTCATGAGCCAACATATCAGGACACGCAGTTGGGAGTCTAAAGTGGCTCTAAAGAAATACGTTTTGTTTAGGGCTGCTAGGGGAGCGAAATAAAGCTACTCAGAAAATACTCATTGCCAAAACTACAACGTTGGAGAATATTTGGACGGATATCAGAAGCTCTCCACGGTATTACTAGGGGTGCTATTACTTTTGTAATTTCCCTAGCTTCTGTTTATTGGGGGTGAGAAGGGAAAGGGTCTTAACAGCAATTGGCACGAGTGTGGAACACACATAAATCTTCGTTACTGTCAGTACGACGATACTTTCAGTAGGGCTCAGGCTTCTAGATCTAGATCCGTCTGTGGCTCCATCTGCACAGATCAAGGCAGCACTACATATTTAAATTCCCTTCGCACTCATCCTTATGGATGTTGAACATTAAACTGCAGAGCTGGGCACAAACACACGCCGGGCTCTTTTTGCAATAGAGGCGAGAAATAAAAGGCACAGTCCCCTCTCCAAACCCAGCCCCAGACTCACTAAACTGCAAAGATCACAAATACTTCTTCCCATCTTACTCTGCCAGTTGGGATAAATTGCTCACACGCACCATTTATACAAGGTAAAAAGCATCATAAATATTTTCATCCAAAAAGCATTAAAAACTGGAGGGTTAAACAAAGATTTTGCCCTCCTTTTCTATATCAAATGACAGGAGATTTAGGTGATTTGGTTCGGTAACAGCGTCCGATTATCCAAATGGAAACCCAAAATCGTTGGCCAATTCAGAGTTCAGAGCAACCCCTCAGCAACATCAACACCCAGAGACGTCTTTGGTTTTGTTCTTTCGCTGGTATCTTATGTCCAAGGGGTCAAACCCCCTTTCTTTAGCCCCAAACAGTGCCCAGTGGGGAGTTTTGGCCATGTAATCTGCTGCCGTGAAAGTCTTTGCTCCTCCGCTCCTTTCGTAGTCCTGCGCCAGCTCCTGGAAGCGATCGTAATTGATCCACGTGCACCATTCTCCATTGATCTTGAACTAAAAAAGAACAGAAAAGAAGTATGTTGCCATGCAGAGGACCAATAAATAATACTCAATTTATGCCAAGACAAGCCGCTGGTTACCCAACTGTAGTTTTCCTTTGTTTGTTTGCATTTTCTAGTCACTTTAAGGTCTGAGGTAAAGCCCTCCAGAAGCAGAACATGTCCTGCCCTGGGTCTCACCCATTTCAATGCTGCTTTGCCAGGATGAACACTTCCATGCTGCATCCCAAGGGGCTTTCATACTTGAAAGGCCTTGGTTTTAGGAGCTGGAAGAGTCCTAGCAGAGACCTGTAAATTAGGGAGCAATGCTTAGGCATTTCTCCACGAGAAGCACCTTTCCAAAGCACCTGAGATCCCCCTCAGGAGCCTGTGATACCAACTCAAGGACAGACAGAGCTTGGTGAAACGGGAGCAGTGAGGGAACCGCATGCTTGCAAGAAATAGATCTAAGTCACCTTTTAAAGGAGCAAGAGGGCTGTGTTTGGAAGGAGGGAAAAGCGTGACGTGAATCCTCTTTCACTGTTCGAGTTTCAAGAGTTGCTTATTTTGACACACTGAAGCTGCATTTGTCTAACAGCTCTGCTAATTTAGCAACAGCCTTGACTGACTCCTCAATTAGGATTTATCTGAGTTAAGAGCTTATTATGCACTTCATCCAAAAAGAAAAAAAAAAGAAAAGAAAAAAGGAAAACATACCAGTTCCCTGTTTTTTTTTTTCAAAAACTTGATGGCTAGGCGTTTAAATGGCACTTGACTTTCTGCCCAAGAGCTAAAAGCTTTTTTGATTAGAAGAACTGCTGATACCTGCAAAATTTTTGACTCAAACATTGCTAGTGCTGATCTATTGCTGCCTCTGTAATTACAGCAAATCCTTGCGGGAGGAGCCCCGTGCGCCGGCGGGAGACGCGGGACTGCAGAGGCGTTAAGAGCAGGGAATGGTGCTCACCATAAAGAAGCTCCCCCAGTGCTCATTCTTAAAGCACGGACGTGAAGGCCATGCTGAAAACAGGGCAATGCATCCAATCTGGTGCACCTGACTACTGAGTAAAGCAATGTTAGTGGAGACAGCACCACTGCCTGCAGAGCAGGCGTGTTTCATGAAGAGGACCCAAGCGCAGATCTAAACATTCCCGTCAGCACGTATGGAGGTGCTGGATGACTTTGGCTGCTGCAATCTGCAAGGCTCTCAGTCTCTGAGACTCTGAGCTCTTCAGCACAAGGACCGTCTCACTAAGCCTCTGTAGAGCTCTGAACACAGGGTCACTGCCAGGCTCTGCCAGGGTCTCCAGGTGCTGGGATGACTGGCACGGGCTGCTGCAGGAAGGCCGTGGTGCTCCAGGGCTATCAGAGGCTGAGGGTTCATGTCTGTCCTTTCCGCATGTTCCTCCTCAGCGTCTCCTCTCTGCTCTTCCTCCCACTTTCTTTCCACCCCTAGATCTTGCCTGGGAATAACATAAGACTCAATCAATGACTACAGATACCAGGAAAACACTTGCACAAGTTCACAATGTGACTCATACACATGTTCTCCAAAACTGGATTCCCTAACACTGACCAGTATGTGCTCACACAATGCAAGGATGGATCCCTAGGTAGACTTGAGGTGAACTAAGAGAAATATAGCACATAAAGATCAAGGAAGAGCTTGAGACATGAACCAAACTGAATAGCGGATCCAATAAATCCGGTTTTCTTGAAAACCAAGAGGACACTTATGTTAGGAGGGGAGTGAGAGCTTGCGACAAGTCTTTAAACTCTGTGGTCAGCAGTGGCTGACTGATAACACAAAGTCGTAGGAGATGGTGCCGCCCTCGGGGCTTCTGGGCCAGGTGAAACAAAGCTATGGATTGCAAACATTACTGCAAGCCAAGCAGCAGCCTAGACAGCAACCTCCCTGGGCCTTTAAAGCAGAAACAGCGTGATAACGGTGTATTGATACCAGCAGGAGACACTAAGAACAATTCCTAGACAAACAAGCGCTGCCGAGATGACTGTACCACCGAGGCAATCAACAGTGACTCAGTCCCAACAGCGGCTGGTTTAACAGGGAACGTGTGGGAGAAAACCCAGTCTCGTGAGCGGCCAAGGCTCGGTGCTGCCATTTCCATCCTCCAGCACAACCCAGACACCAGTATAACACCACCAGTGTCCAGCCGGGGGTAAGTGCTCTCTCACAGAGATGAAATTCTGAAATGAGTTTCTGGGACACAAATAGATGTTTTCTCTCTTTCTTGAAGGCTTTTTCTCTGCCTCCCATACGATGGCTGTGTTTCACTGCGCTAGCAGAGCTGCCTTGGAGAGAGTGGCCTTGGACAAGGCTAATGGCAGAGAGAAATGAAAGCCTCCCACGGGCCATTCTGGTCACAGCTATCACCGAGCAGTCCTCCTGCCTCCTCCCCGCGTTCCCCCACGCTGCTGAGATGAAGTCCTGTGTGCGCTTCCCTCAGGATAATAGAAATGTTTCCCTCCTGGCACACCAAGCAGCTGGGAAGCATCTCCTGGCTCCACGGCTGGACTTGGTGCTGGAGGCAGCAGTGGAGCCACCCTTTTAGGCTTGCCAAAGCCAGCTGCATTGCTCTGCAAGCATCCAAAACCTGGGTCAGATGCCTTCAGCTGGAGTTTAAGCTCCTCAGCTTCACAGAGACGTGCAGCTCCTGACACAACCGAGCTACTAATGCTGAGAGGCATCTGCAGCAGACCAGTACAACAAAACCCTTCCCAAAGGAGCAACCAGAAGAAAGCTGCCTGGAATGTGCTGCTGAAGCCGATTAAATAATATTAAATATTTTTAGTGCTGCAATAGCACAACAATAAAGTACAAAGCAATGGGAACTATCCTTTAGGTGTGTCATGGAAACCAATTATTTCCACAGAGGAATAAAAAGCAACCAAATGCGAGGTGGGGGAGAACGGCTTCCATGGCCCGCATAGATTTACAGATGGGATTTTAACAAGTTTATGATTATGCCAACAGATAATGAAAGATTTAAGACCTAAAATAGTTTCACGGCATCCATATAAAAGGCAAGCCGATGCTAAGCATCAATGTTATTTCAAAGACTA
>JAVCKT010110650.1:0-23259 GCA_032273925.1 Rhynchotus rufescens
TGAGAAGTCTGAATGGAAGCTGGAGGTCCATCTCTTCCAAGAACGGCACTGATGTACATTCCTGGGATAATCAGACAGTATAAAACAACTTCTGGTTTCACATTGCTCTCCTTTGCTCAGCTGCAGAGAGGGCTTAAATATCCAGGGTTGCTACTCTTGCCATTTTCATCAAGACTAAGTTTACAGACAGAAAAAAAATGATTAAAAAAAAAAAAGTATTTGGCACTAGTAATAGTTTACTTTCAGTACCTATATATTTTCATGCTAACAGGTGCCTTTGTGTGCAGTTTAGTGGTGTGGCTGGGCTATAGTCCATGATAAACATGAGAGACCAAGTGGAACATGAGTGGAATGGAAATACAAAAGGATATCAGCATGAAACCAGGCACTTACAAAACAAGCAAGCAAACAAAAAACACCACACACTTCTCACTTTTGGGTGTTGTGTCATGTTTCCATCTCCCCCATGATGGATAAGAGAAAGCTAGTATGTTGCTG
Organism: Rhynchotus rufescens; assembly: GCA_032273925.1. NCBI lineage: Eukaryota > Metazoa > Chordata > Aves > Tinamiformes > Tinamidae > Rhynchotus > Rhynchotus rufescens. The sequence goes on from JAVCKT010110650.1 coordinate 499, forward strand.
ATACACTGAAAAAAACCATAAGCAAGAGTAGCTTTTTTATAGTCATTTCCTTTTTCAAATTGCTACTGAGATTTGAATTCTCTTGGATATTCTATTTTCCCTGTAACTAATCAGTATTTAATCCTGAAACAGATCTTCATTACTGACAATGATTCTTTGATGACTAGGTAAAAATAAAGCCTGTATCCTGCAAAGACATTTTTCTATTCTTTTCCAAATGAAATATGGGCTTTTCACTTCAGAAAGAGGCAGAAGACAGAGTTGACAAGAATGGTGCATTCATCAGAAATGGGCACCATTAATTCAGATTGTTTATTAGAATTTTTATAAACATAAATTAGTGAAATCTTAATTATTTATTAATATTATTATTAAAATTATTGGAATCATATTAATGAGAATTGGAGCAGGCTTTTGGGGACACAGGTGTCATGATTTTGGGAAAAAAAAAACCAAAACAGAATCATTCCCCAAAGGATTCCTAAAACACTTCTCCTGTTCTTTCTCTGACAAATACTCACCTGTTAGAAGAGTTAGGAAGGCTCTAGAAGTTTCTGAAGGAGTACACTTGGTACAGACCACCTTGTGACCAGGACTTGAAATCCATTCAAAGCCCATAGACAAAAGTTGTCATAGGAAGAAAAAGGGTGTAGCCCCACATATCCTTTGGCATGTCCTTTGTAGCTCAACACCATGTAGGGTTCTAGGCTTTATCACTCTCCTAATAATACCCCTAATCATAACTGTGTTCCTAGCTAAGACCATGATCTGGACCAGAATGTGGAATCCCAATGATACAAAAGTTACCCTCGAAATTCTGTGTAGGCCTCCATGTCCATTGCAATGTCCTTTGCACCACCACTTCATGGAGAGCTCTGTGCTTTATCAGTCACTAAATCCAGTCCTAACAACCCTTAGAAACCTTAGAAGGGACCTTATCTGGACCGGAACCCTTGAACTCTATTGAAGGCCTAGAGATAAAAGTTATTGTAGAGAAAACTATGTAGCCCTGCTTGTCCACTGCAATGTCCTTCACAGCACCACTCCATGGGGAGGCTCTGCCCTTTCCCACTCTGCTAACCCTAATCCTAACACAAACAGAGAATGTAAACTGGACCAGAATCCTTCAATCACACTGAAGGTCAGAGGCAAAAGTTGCCACAGCAGAAGTCTCTGTGTGGACCCACATGTATTTTGGCATGCCATTTTTGGTGCCATTGTGTCTCACCACAGCTGGGCCTGCCAGGTTCTTCATGCTGCTTTCACAAATCAGAACAGAATCTGCACATGGCAGCTGTTTTACTACAAGAGAAAAACAGAATGGTTAAAAAATACAGGGTTTTCTTAGAAAGGTGGGAAATGTCATGGGTGAAATCTTGCCAAAGTCCAGCTAGAAGGTGCCCTATCTACTGTGGACTGCACATCCCTGTCTGAGTAGTTCTGCCACATGTTTCAATGCCATAGCTGATACCTGCTCATTCAGACAGGAAATCTCACAATTAATTTTTTTTTTCTGGGTATTGTGAGCTGCCACAAAGCAGACATCAAGCCTTGTGAATTCTCCTCTGTCCTGCATAGGTAATTCACTCTGTGACTCTGAGCAAATACATTATGGGTCTTGTGCCTCCAGAATAAAACAGGGGTAAAGATCCATCCAACCATAAGCAAATTAGCTTATGGAGAAAAGATAAAAAGTTAGGGTATTATTCAAAGGAAGCTTTTCTGCTGGTAATTTCTTTTTCATATCAATGCCTTATTGTAACCTGTCCTTTCTCCTTGTCTCTATGCTTCCTGCTTCACTATGTTGTGCTTGACCACTAGTTACTCTCTTCATGTGCACAGAAGAAAAATATCAGATCATGTCCCACTCTGCCCCTTTCCTTATAAGTGCTAGGATCCAATGGCTGAGCAGGGAGCCAGCTAGTCCTGCCAGAATGGTGCCCATAAACGCACTCTTGAGACCCTATGGTCTCACAACAAGTTTAGGACCACTGTGTGAGCTTGACAGCTTTATGTTAGCAGACATTCTTTTCACTCTGTGCCCGAGGGTTTTGGGAATCCTAAAAATAACACTGGCAGTGAGATCCTTCTTTAGTTGGAAGGAACAAAAAGATGCCAGTGAAACACATCTCAGCCTAGATATGTGTGGTTGTTGTGCTTATCATTACCATTGTTCATTTGCTGAAAAGCAGGTGTTAGCTCAGAAAAAAACATAAAAGCCACATTCAGTGCTGTTTGTTCCTCATTAAAATGATCTGGGCCCCTCTGGGCATGTGTTGTCTTAATATTCTGGTGCTGAGAAGTGCCACATTTTCATAATGAAAGCTGTTGCAGGAAAGCAATTCCGACCTTAGATAAAAGATTACACTTGCCACTCGAGTTATGGTATTAGAACAACTGATTTTATTTGTTTTTATTTCATTTTCCCTGTCAGCTGCTGCCGAACCTCTGTGCAACCTTCTTTGGAGATGTTAATTGCATTTTGTGTGTATGGATCCCCCTAAGAAATGACAAACGTTTTCACTCACAAATTAGATGTCTCTTTTCATTTAAACACCAACAAGAAAAGCTAATTCAGAAATGGTAGAGCTGTTGTTCCAGCAAAAGCCCTGACGTATGATAGAAGCTGACAGCTAGATTTAGGGATGTAGAGCAACAAACTCCGTGTTGGGAATGCAGAGTCATCTCACTTACTTTTTCCCTCAGCTGGTTCATCAATTGGAAAAAAAAGGTCATATCCATGCAGTAGGACACAATAATAAAATAACTGTTTTTCATGTAATTTTCAGGGGTACAGTCAGGTAGTTTATGTCTGTTATTAAGGTAGACACAGCAACGTTTTGACAGTTCCCGGCAACACCTGTAGATGCTTTGCCTCAGGAATGACTGGAAGGCTCTTTCTAAGTCCTAAAAGAATTAAAAGGAGGATAGAGCTGGTAAATTACAGGTAAAGAGTTGATAAAGATATTGAGTATTTGGATAAATGCAACATGAGTTGTAAGGAATTTACTGGTGACACATCAGCCATTGATTTGCTGAATGGAATGAGAAGGTGACCAGCTCTTCAGACAAGGGCACTTGGAGAAATTCACCCAACAGCAAAGTCACGCCAAAGACAGAACTGAGAGTAGCCATTTAGCTATGGGAACTCAATCTCAAATTTAAGCACAGTGCAGCAAGATAGACAACTGCCCTAACATTAGCTCTCTTCCCCATTCTATATCCTAGGACTTGGTAATGACCAAGCAGTGATGTATGGATAACCCACCTGAGATACTGCATCAATCCTTAGACAGTAGAAGAAGGCTTTGCACGGTTGTTTGTGCAGTTCTGACAAGGTTTCTAAAATTACACTGAAATCATTGTGGAGGAAGAAAGACAAGAGCACAGCATGCCTCCCCCTTTCAGGCAACTCTTACTGTCAGCCTTCAGGTTCTGTGTGGCCAAAGAGAATGTGAATGTTGGAGTAGGAGTGGAATATCTTCCTCTTCTTTGCAGGTCAGTTCCCAATGTATGTTTTAGAGCTGGAGTTCTCCTCCCATGTGTTCAAGGTCTATTGCTCTCAATTCTCATTTTTCCCAAGCTGGTATAGGTGTGCTCGGAGCCTGGGTAGTTTTGCAGTGTTTAGGCAGCAGACATTTTTTGATGGGCTTTGTGTTTCTCGTGAAAAGTGCAACAATCTGTGACCAGAATCAGTCACTGTGTTAATCAGTAAATTGTTTGAATATAACTCCAAAATACATGTCCAAGCCACATTTTTTTATTTTTTTTTTTTTTTTTTTTTTTGCTTCAGTGCTCAAAAGAAGTAACCCTGTAATTGCTGCAGAAGGACTGGCCGTCACTACAATGTCTGACTGTGGACTTAGCTTATCCATTATGGAGTAAGCTTTCTTAACTGTAGGTTGGCCAAATAAGTTTTCAACTTCATATACCTTTATCTTTTCCTGATGACTCAAGAAAACTTGTTGAATGGGAAGTGAAAAGGAAATAAAGAAACTTTTGTTGCTGTCTTTTACTTGTGGAAAGTATAACACAGACTAGTTGGGAGAAGGTGACCTGTTACTACAGAAATTAACAACACTGTCTTTGTCTGTCCTGTCCGATCAGTGGTGACCCTGCAATGAAGATCATCCCAGACTGTAAAATGTTTCAGGCACAATCCAAATATACCCAGTAAAAGAGAAACTGTTAATCTGAGATGCTCACTGGGTTAGCAGACCAACAGGTACACTCAAACCAGTGGCCAGCCAGGAAGTTGAAGGGACAAGGTCTGTTCCACTGTAAAGATCATCCGCTCCATGTAGTGTAGTTACATAGCCATTGGCATCTGAGTTTTCAGCTGATGACATGAATCATTTAGAGCTCCACTATTTTCTAGTGCCATCAGGCAAGAGTCAGAGCTTCAGGAAAGCGTATCCCCTAGAATCAGTTATAGAGTGTCTTCTCAGACATTGAATCTGCACATCATCTCCCAGCATAGCCTATAGAGTTAGGTTGGATTCTAGCAATTTTACTTGTGCTAAGTATCATTGTCCTCCATAAATGGTCCTACTGCAATCTATGGCTAAGTTCCTACGTGAGTGAATGTCAGACAACATCTGGTCCTCAAGAGCTGGAAGTTAAAAGTCTAGCAAGCTGATTAGAGCTCATCTGCATAAAAATGGAAATGAGTCAGAAGAGGGAGTACCATATTTGAGTGCAAATGCAAGCAATTAGCTCAAAGCCATTACTATAATGGCTAGGAAGGGTTTTTTTTTTTTTTTAATTATCATTACTGAAATGCATTAGCAGTATCTTTTTAAAAAATGTAAATACACACAGTACAATCCCATCTATCTGCCAGCACATGAAGTAACCTTATTTCAGTCTGTGGAATCTCTTAACCACCAAACACAGAATAGTACAGAGGAATGAGAATAAAGACATTACTGGGGAGCACTAGGGGAGGACAGTTGTGATTATTACAGACATCAATGTTTACTCAAATTGAAAGCCAAACTTTCAGAAGAGTTTCTAGAAATAACTGCAAGGCACTACCTATATTCCTGTCTTCTCTTCAGAAGGGCTACCACTTTTCTCTTGTTCCTCAGCAGAGCCTTCAGGTGGAGACTCAGGGCATGGGATACAGAGGTCCCACTGCAGCATGTACCAATATCAGGGATTTTCAGAATTATGTTTATCTGGGGAACAGATGTCAAATGCATTGGAAGTCACCTACTCATTTCTTGGATAACCTTGGATTTTTGTTCAAAGTAATTTTAAGTTCTATCTCTGCACTTTATCTAATTAGCACTTCTAAAGAACCTAAAGTAGATGATCAAGGAATTCTCTTGCTATGAAACTGAAAATATTTGGTCTTGTTTGAACTGGGGAGGTGGAGGGGTAGCGGATTTTTCCCTGACTATAAATAGCAGCGGGTTGATCTTTATGTTGGTTGTTCTTTTTTCCTATATCCTCTTTTCTTCCTTAAAATAAGAGGGAAAAGAAAAGAAAAGAAAAAAGAAAAAAAGAAAAACTGTAGCAGTTGTTTTGGCCTGATCTGCAGAGGGCATTTCGGTGGCAGCTGAAAGGCAAGAGCAAAAGGGGATTGGGACAAATCACTCTGAGCTTGTCCTTTCTCCTGAGCTCTTTCCATAGCTGCCTATTTCCCCCACTGTCCCGATAGGCTGCTGATTTAAAGGGCCATATGATGTAGCCCACTTTGTCTTTTTTCATGTTTTGATATTTCCTGTTTGGAGCTCTTTTGTTAGTAAAGTGGAAAGGTAGGGTGTTTTTTAGTAGCTTCTGCCTCTTTTTTTCACCTTTTCAAAGCAAGGAAGTGCTCCCCAAGGTTTTGGAACTCATTGACAAAACAGACAGAATAACCAAGCATAACCCAAATCACTTTCATGTCTTTATTGTGTTTATTTGAAGGGAACTGCAGTGTCAGAATTGCTGGCACAGTAACATGAAACCAACCTTACATACACACAGGTGGTTCTCAAATATAATTTAGAAATGATCAGTTCCCTTTGAGAGCCATAACTGCTCTGATGTAAAGCAAATCAACTACCCATGTAACTTGATCCAGTGAGCACGGTTACATTCCTTCACATTTTTCCAGTGCTGACAGAGAAATGCTCTTTTAGGGAGATGGTGAAAGTTTTCTTTATTTTTTCTTTCTTTTTTTTTTTTTTCCTGAAGCTGAGCATCATTCCTTCATTTATAAGTTTGTAATCTAAGCTCTGTATTCTTTGGGAAATACTTAGATTTGTAGGCTTTCTCTTGTGCAGCTATGCCAGTCAGGGGCCTGCAGGTATTGAGAAGGTGCTGTCAAAGCTCTGCAGGACAGATGCAGTTTTAGAAGAACTCTTCTTTTGCTAGCTTAATTTGTTAGAAAAATATCTAGAAAAATCCTGTCAGTATTTTGTTAGTGTAGTGTCTCTGAGTTGTTCTCTTGGCAGTCATGTGTACAAACATAGCTATATTCCCACTAGTAGCTCTACAAGTATCTGAGCTGTGAGTATGAGCAGAAGACACTTCAGTGTTATAGTCCTTTAGCAGGAGTAGTTGAAATACAGGCATTTGCTTCACTAGATGGCCAGGAAGAACATTTTAGGCCAAACTGCTTTTGAACACATCTGTGGTTCACTGAAGACAGCAGAACTAGGAAGAGATGGGGTGCTAAAGTCCATTTAATCTTCTGTGCAGAAGGCTTCCCTACAGGCTGGTGGTGAATTCACCATATTCAATCCTTGTGGAAGTACATCTGTGCATATGTATAATTTATATCTCTCCTCAGAGGCATCAGTGAATCTGAATCTGGCCTGCAGATGATAGGAAAGATGTTGTCTTCCCAAATAAAGATGTATCATATTTTCTACTTGCTGGTTTTCATTCAATGAGGTAACAAATGTAAACTTTTTTTTTTTTTATTTATTATTACTGTATAGCCGCTGTATTTCTCAACTGTGTATTCATCACAGTTGTTTGACAGAGACAGAAAGTCCTAGATTCTGTGTTCTGTGATTCTGCGTGAAGCCCTAGGCCCTGCCAGCTCAACCTGCCAATTGTTTCCCTGCCCAAAAAGCTGTCGCCCCCCAGAATGGTGTGGGGCACTGAGAGCAAGGCCCTGCTGTCAGCTGGAGCCCTCCGTGCTTCAGCCAGCCCTGGACTCAACAGTACTTTGAGTCACATGCTTGACTTTAATATCTCCATGTATTATTGACTTAATACTTCCATTTAATACTTTCTTGACTTAAATACCTCCATGGCATATGGCCGTTTTTACTGAAGTCACGCTACAGACCAGCAGAAGCCCTTTGGTGAGCTGAGGTACGTAGCCCAGGGCAACATGAAGCCATGTCACCAGGCAGGATTTCACTGCAGGGGGCCACCACATTCCGCCTTCTTCCAGCTCAGCTCAGGCGCAGGGAGCAGCGCAGCAACAAGCAGTAGAGCTAAAACCTCCTGAGCTTGCACTGACTTGTTACAGCAGTGTCAATTCACCCCTCTTGCGGTTGTAATCTGTCTAAACAGCAAATGGGGATTATTTTGAAAATGATATTACCCAGATTTTTTGTTTTCAAAGTAAGTGTTTTGAAAGCAATCTTCTCCAGGTGAATTGCCATTGTTTTCTTCTGTGGATAGCAGTACACGTGGCAATGACTTATTTTGAAACAGATACTGGTCCTCATTCTCTGTGTTACTCATTGTAGTTTAGTTATTTCTTGAAATGCTGTTTTTTTCCTTTTTTTTTTTTCTTCTTTGCTGCTCTTATTGGCAATTTTTTGTCAGACAGCACTGCTTGAAATTGCAGTCTCAGCACAGTGGACATCCTGTGGCCTACCACGACAGTTGGTAGCCCCCAAGGCATGTGGGCGTGAAGTCATGGCTACATGTGGCTTTAGTGATGGAAACGGGCTGATACAATCAAAACCAGAAAGTTTTGCTAGATGTAGAAGACAAATGTACCTCCTCAGTGACTTTGTCTGGGACACTGTCACTTGGTTTAGTGTCATTTTTGGACTGAGGAAACAGAGAGGACTGCATCGTGGAACCCGGAGAGCCCATGGATGTGGCAAGAGTTTTGCCGTGATAAAGACCAGCTTGCCAGAGAAAGTGAGAAAAAAACAGAGCACCAGAAGGAATGGGTGACCATGAGGACACACAGCCATTTCCTGTTTATTCCTTCCTTCATTCTTAACATCCTGTTTCTGATCTTGAAAGAGCTCATTCACTCCCTGCATATTTGCAGCAGGAGAGGGCATCATCACTTCCCTTTGCTTCTCCAGCAAAAAGCTTTTTATATGGCAGTGAAATACTCTGCTGAGCCTCTAGCTAGTGAACAGCTGCCTCTTACGGTTTAAATGGGAAATTTTTTTTTGCCAAATGAAAGAACATACCTCCTGTTATTTCACACACCACAGCCCTTTAGGAAAAAAATGCCAATAGTTGCTTGACAGGAAGGCCTGCATGGGTGGATCTGGAAGCATTTCACAGAAGCCAGGTTAATACGTGGACTGCTGCCCAAGCAAGGAATAACTGGGAGAAGCAAGCACAGGAGGATGCAGTTCATTTCAGCACAGGATGGACATCAGTTACTGACACAAACCATTAGCTGAGCTGTTTGTTATAGCAACTTAATTGCATTTTCAGAAGGAATGGGGAAAAATAATCAATATCTTTAGTTCATTTAAAAATGATAAATAACCACAGGTCTCTCTGCTGTCTCATTTATAGCACAGTTCTGGGCTGGGAGAGTAAAAGGTGCTGCTGGATTGCTTGGCTAGCAGAAACAGCTACTAAGGCATGAACTCTTATTTCCAGAAGGTAGGAAGAGTTTCTAATTCCCATGGATAAAGCACTAGGTGGCTGCAATATAACTCTTTGACCTTAGCTTTTATATCCATCATTTCTCCATGCTGCCCACTGCTTTTTCTGCAGACCTGCAAAGATGACTTCCCCAGTCCATGGCCACAGAAATTATTTCCTTCATTCACTGCATTTAAAGGAAGGCTCTGAATTAGAAATTCCAATACAAGGGCTGCAGAGGCAATAGGTAAAAAATGTCTTATCTTGAGCACAATATTTGCCTTAAAGCTTGGATCATCACTGTGCACAGGAACTTCCTGAGACACCACAGTCAGTAAGAGAGGACTGGAAAGAACCAGACGGGGCCTAGTCCCAATATCAGGCACCTCAGTGCAGGAACTAACTGTGAATTTTGTCTGGAAGAGATCATAGAGCATCCATTCTGTATACCCTCACACTGCACTAGCCACTGTACAGAAACATGATCTCATAGATACAGCATGGAGTATTTTATTTCGCCATGCTGAATTTTGCCATTTGCTGCAAGAGGCTTTTACTGGAGTTTCCCATGATTCTGTGTTAGTTCGTCAAAAATCAGAAGTTATTAATAATGTTATTAATATGGAAATATTAGCTGTGTTTTTTAAGGTCCATTAAGTTTCTAAGTCTGTTTTATCTCACTGCAAATACAAAAAGAAAAAGATGCCCTTAAAAAAAAAATAAAGCAACCTGAAGATCTAGATTGTAGGCTTTTAAGATACATTGTAAGTATTGCAGAATTATGATGAGCCCACAGCATTTTTCAAGAAAGTGTATTTAAAATACAACCACTCTGAGAACAGGACCATAACTTAGTCTTGTGTTTGGAGAAATATCCTGTAACTGCTTAACAAATTATAAAACTAATAGTAACAATTAATAATATATGAAAGCTGAAATAAAATGAATCACTGCATTAAAGAAAGCAATAAAAACCTTTTCCTTCTTTTGTTTCCTGTCAAGGAACCTGTATTGACAACCACATGTAATATAACAATGTATGATGGAAAAATTCTGTTAGAGAGCCTTGAGAACACAGATTACATACCTTGTGTTGGGAATTTGGCACATGGTACAACTGCCTCATGAGTCCCTTATAAACTATATCTTGTGCAGCCTACTGAGCCATGAAGGAGCTGCCATTTGCACAGCAGGGAGAACTTGCCTTGGCAGGTTCTAACATGATTAGAGTGTGTGAGGCTCTGGGAGCCAGCAAAGAGTGTCAGACCAGGTTTGGACAGTGGCATTACAAAAGGAACCTTGTGACACCCACGGTTGGCCAGTCATGGAACAGACCGACTCCTAAGCGTCCTACCTTGACAGATAATTAGAGAAATGATTTCCCAACAGTTTCACTTTGAAAATGAATGGTGAATTTACCAGCTGTTGCAGGTGGTAAAGCTTTTAATATTTGGCTCTTTCAAGAGACTCTAAAAGGACAGCTGGCTTCTCCAGGTGTTGTCCACAGTCAAGCACATCTCTCGTTGGGTGGATAAGCAAACATTTTCCTATATATTTGTTTTATGGTACAGAGTGAATATATCATTTGCATATGAGCCTACAGCGCACAGCAGAGTACATGCATAATATAGATCATTCCTCTGCCCCAGGCTTAGCACGATCTCTCTGCTCTGATCCCAAAGAAAGTAACATGTAATGTGGGAGCTAAGCAGAGAAGGCGTCTGTATACTTTGCCAGCAAAGTTAGAAAGTCTGCCTAAGGCACACCTGAAGGGTAAAAAATGCAAAGATGTTTGGGAACATTGGACATATGTAGCATTACCCTTTACACTTTTAGCATTATTTTAGAGACATATTTTTGCTGGGTTATTTATCCTGAAACAAATATTACACTACATTGGGGGTTGATTTTCACTTCCTTTTTTTTTCAGCTCCTTTTGGCTGTCTTGGGAAAATAAAGGAGCTATCAAATAATAATAAATTTCATTTTTGACTACATGAAGTCCTCTTTACATTGCCAAAGTGAAGAAAATTGGCTTGAGCATCACATGAGTCTTAAGCCTAAATTGAAAAATGTTGTTCTCTTACATTGTGTCATCTTCTGTGCCTGTCCTCTGAGTATGAGATCCTGAGAGTTGGCTCCATCCTTCTTCAGTTTGGAAACTGCTTAGTGCACGTGGCAGGCTGCTGTAAACATATGATAAATAAGTACAGCACTATGTGTTACAGCTTGGGCTTTGAATTGGTTTGAAGGGATAGTGGGCACAATGCCCAGCTCAGGGTTCCTTATCCTTCAAGCAGACAGGATTTTTAATGAGAAATTACTGAAACAACAGTATTGGAGAAGCTTCTAAGCTGACCAATGATGCAGTGAGATTTCCTTACTTCACCTCTCTCTTGTTTCTTGATTAAAAATGTATTATTTTCCTGTTAGAAAATTCATTTTCATTATCTAATACTTCCCTCATTCCCTCAGTTCAGCCCTTATGCTACGTTTCACTCATATGGGAAAAAAAAATCTTTAAAGATTTCCATTGTTTACCCATAACAGCTAAATGGAAAGCTCTTTTGCTTCAATTTTCAATAGCATTTGCAAACTGATGCCATTTAAGCCCCAATTTCATCCTTTTTTAAATAGAAATAGCAAATCTTTTATATATCGAACAAGGTCCATCTGGGCCAACCTCTGTACAGACACAGAATGAAGTGGCAGTTATCGCTCATAGGTAAAAAAAATCTGTGTTTAAACAATAAGACACAACACACAGAAGGGGAGACACAGTGAAGCAGATGTGGTCAGTGTTGTTCAGTGTTAGCAGGAAAGAGAGCATCCCAAATTTTTCCTTCTGAGATGAATTCTGAAATGGAAGTGACCTCTAACAGACAGACCTGCAACAAAATCAGATCCATTTAAAAGTCAGTTGCATTTAAAATGGCAAAACTCTCAAAGAAAGCATCTCTATTTAACCTCCATTGCTATGCTTACCGCAGTCTCAGTTACTCACACTTTTATGCAGTCTCTTTATCAGCTCTTTACTCTACCTGAAAAAAGGAAAGGGAAAAAATTCTAGGTCGTTTCCATAGCTATATCTCCTTCCCCATAATCTGAACGACAGTCTGACACTAAAGTTTCTATTGTCATCTGTTCCTGAGAAAGGATAAAGGAAGAAAAATCTAGTGAAGCTTCCAAATTACAAATGTAATGATATCCACAGAGCAGAAAGCAATATCTGCTTGTAATGCAAATAGGTTGAAACAGAAGATGTAGAGGAGGAGTAATAGAAAGGAGAACATGACACACACATACAAAGATGCTTCTGACATCTATACCCCAACTATCCTTTGACATTATTTGCTCAAAAACTCAATTTACTTGTTTGTGAAGGGGAAAAAAAAAAAAAAAAGCAACAACCAGAAACAGAAACAGAATGAACTGGTAGGTGGAGAAGGATTTTTTGTCCGCTTTCCACGCTCTTTGTGGTTTTTGAAAAGCAGGTCTGTTTGGCACAGCTGGGCACTCTTGCAGACATCTAATGACACATAATGTCTAATGACAGGTAGCAGTTGGCATCTTTTAATGTTATCAGAGAGCTGATATTATTCATTTTGGCAGTTCTTGGATCTTATTCCCATCACAGTTACACAGCACAGTCAGATCCTTGCTCTCCAAATCCCAAGGTTACCAAGAACTGAGCCTGTCTCAGCTTGTGCAGCCAGGTTATGTATCATTTTTCCCATCTCTCCGGTTGCAGGACACATTTGCCCAGGCCTGAAGGGAATATGATCGATACAGTAGAATCTGTAGAGCACAGAAGTTTCCTTTTCAATTATTTGCAGCGTTTTGTTGGCTCCTGCTGTAAAAACTGAATCAGAAACCATTTCCTTCATTTCCTTTCTGCTAATTCTGCGTTACCGTGTTTGCTTTCCTGCTTCCTAAGAGCTTTTGTAGCCAAGCATTACAAAAATGTTTGACTCACAAAGTGCATTTGTAGACAAGAAGTTGATGAGTTAGAGGATAATTAATGCAACCAGTAGAGACACTAAAACAGGCTGGTTTTGCCAGACTGACTTATGGCAGAAGTGTTAATTGGCTTAGTTGCTGTTTTTTTTTTTTTTTTTTTTTTTTTTTTTTTTTTTTTTCCTGAATTTGTTTGCTTGCTTTAACATTTCTTCTTGCATCTGTTTTCTCTAAAATGCTTGATCCTGATAACTTGCTGTGGAAGGGTTGTTCCCACCTATGATGAGAGTGTTAGTTCTGCAGCCCAGCTTTGAAAGGCTTTGGAAAGAGAAGATGGGAGGAGTTTGGCTGAAGTGTTTAAAATCAGTGCCCTTAATATGATAAAAGGTTTGCTGAGTCCAGCTGGCAGTATTTAAAGGTTGCAGTAGTTCTTAGGGGGATACAAGAGCAACAGAAAGCTTTTGCTGAGACCTGTAAAGCAATGGGCAGGATGCACCACAGCGGGGAAAGTAAACAGATTTTTGATACAAAGGGATAAACTGCTGCCAAGCAAAGTTACTGGGATGTCAAGGAGCTTCAGCGTCATGGAGCTGAAATCATAGCTGCTCAGCCTCTCCCCCTCTTCTCATCTGAGGGTCTTAAAGCATGTTGAAGTTAGGCTTTTAGGCCAAAGAAGCTTAACTCTTCCTGCACCCCTCAGAAGAACAGTAGCATTCTCTACTTGACTGCCCTGATGAGAAAATGGTCGTGAGCTGAATATAGTGTTAGGTATCGTGCAGCTTAATGTCAGAAGAACAACAGATATTTCTGAGAGCTTATTACCAGGAGGTGCCAGCTAGGTCTCCGCTCACTGGCAGTCTGAATACATAGCCTTACTACTTTAAAAACACTGATGTTTTGAATGGTGACTCCAACATCAGAGCAGAAACACAGAGATATGTTCAGCTTTTAAGAAGGGAGGCTAGGATGACAGTTCACAAACTAGGCATCCTGTCTCTTTAGGGTGTCTCAAGGGTGGGTAAAGGCTCTGGCACAAAGTAAATCAATTCTCTGTCCTGTACCTGGCTCCATGAAGACTGTAATCAAGCGCTGTAAACCATCCGGATACGTCTCCCAGTGTGGATGCCCTCTTGTAGTGTGACCTGTCCTGTGGTGGCCCCGAGTGTAAGGGTGAGCACTCCTTAGATAGCTTCTCCTTCTGATATCACCACTTTATTTCTTCTTTGAAGATTTTTCTATCCTGCTTTGTGAGATTCAAGGATATTTTCATCCTTTTTCATTGTGTTGCACAGAGAAAATTTGCTTTTTTGTTGTGGCTACATGGGCAGGGTGAATGAAGCTAACTACACAGTTTACCAATAAAAGCAGTCTCTTTGTGGACTTTGTGGCTTATTTTAGCTTGGGAACTACTCTGAACCAATCTAACAAAAGCCATGATAATCTGTATCTCTGTTGGGAAGATTTTTTGGTATAATTACATCTCCATGCCCATACTGGTCATCCTCTTTTAGTGTACGTGCAGCATTCAGAAGTGTGGACTGACAGCTTCTTCAAGCCCTAACCAAAGAACTGAAATGCATTTTTTTCCTAGGGTTTAGTTAGGTGGAAAATAGTACCCTTCTCTAGCATGGCATGAAGCCTGTGTTACAGGACCTATAAAAGCCAGGATTTAGGGTTTCTTTTTGCCTGAATGTTTCAAATCTGGGTGCAGAATATACAGAAAACTGTGCTACAGCCCTCACAATGACTGTGATGTTACATACAGTATTACTAGTTTTGAATAGACTATTGCAGAAAAGGACAATTCACAGGAGGTTTTGCTTCCTCACTGAGACCTATGTCATGACAAATACTCTGCTAGCCAAGAAAGCTAGTGTAACGCTTGCTGTGGTTGATTTGTGACCTTAAGGCAATAATTTAGTGAGGAATGTAGGTCACAAATCCTGATACACTCCATTCAGGAAATTATTTGGTTAAGATTCCATAGTGGTATAAAAGTTTGCTGAAAATGTGCAAATGTAGATCTTCAGGCTACCTCAGCTTCAGGGACCATGAAAGCTGTCCCATCTCATGCATGTGGGTCCTTTTCCTATTGCTGATCTTTAGTTTGGGGAAGGTTTCCTTCCCCAAATAATAGTGTCCCCAGAGTCATCCTGCCTCCTTGCCTCTGGACACCCTTAGCTGTGTATCACAAACAAAAGTGCGCAGGAAGGACAGGAGGCATCAATGACCATCCACAGCTGAACGTGACCCAGCTGCCTAAACAGGGGAGGTTTCTTCTACTTTTGGAGGTTCCCCTCAGCATTGGTACGGAGCAGGAAGTGGAACAGATAGTCCAGTCTTAGCCAAACTTTGGCTATTAGATCCCAACAGGAGTAACCTACAGGAAAATGTAGGTGCCAGGACCTGAGGGAGCTCAAGGGTCACTAAATTCAGGAGTCACAGGACTCAGAGGAGGGTGCTGAACTGTTTTTTTTTTTTCAGTTTAGGGGAGATGATATGCCATCTAAATAGGTGAAAATTGTTTACTGAAGTCAAGGCAAGTGCAATCTAAACAATCTAATCTCTAAGGATGGAATTTTGGCTCCAAAATAAAGTTTATTTTACAATATATAGTTTTTTTCTTTAACTTCTGCTAGAAGTGATTTTTTTTTTTCTGACTTTCTTCTGTACTGCTGTGAGCCCAGTGGAGCCATGTAGTGCAGTGCAGGAGAGCCAGAAAGGATTAATGGACAGTAAAGTGATTCAACCCTAAGGCCTAAGAAATTCTTATCTAGTGCCAGTTTTCTAGCTGAGAAGTACTTTGACTTAGTGGAATTACCCCTGATTCATACCACTGTAAGTAAAAGGACAATCAGTCCTGGGAATAGACCAAACCGGTGCTGGTTTTCAATTTGACTTAGCTCGTTGCTCACATTTGAATTTTGCAATAACAAGGATGACTTGGATTCTATTTTATCTCAAATCCCAGAATGTAGCTGTGTGGAAATTTGGGTTGGCTTTGCAGTCTGTCTTCGTCAGGCATAACCATCTAATTTCACCATCCATACTGAAGAAAGAATAAAGACTGAACAGTCAATGTCACTGAGGAAAGCACACAAAATATGAAGAATGTGTTAGGCTTAATATGAGCCATGCAGATTGGAACAATTAAATGTTTACAACCTTAGCTTGTTGTGTTAATAAGTCAAGAGAGGAGACATCATTTTTTTAAATGTCATTTCTGCCCTGGTAATGTTTCTTTATGAAGTCTGAGGCATAGAGAGTTACTGTAAGGTTTCATTCCTGTTGATGGGGTCTTTGCTGTGAGCGTTGTTATTCTGATCAGCTTTGACATCAAATAAAATAGCACTTATTCTCCAAGTAATCCAAGAGGCTCTTCAGAATTCATGAGGTTTAAGTCCAAATAATTACATTTATTGATCTTCTCTGTGTGAAGAAAATTTCCAATCTATTGCAGACTTGTTTGGTGTTAGACCTCAAATTAGGCTATGTCAGGAGTTTCTCTTTTTCTGTCTCTGTTTCTTTGAAGCTTTTGTTAGGCCTGAGATTTTTCACTTGTTATTAAAGGCTGTCAAAACTGCTGTAGCTGAGTAGGTAAAATAAGATGGTTGGTGCTGTAAGCAATCTCCACAAAAGGCGGTCCCGACATTGGCCCAGGGGGCTGGAGGAAGGAAGTTCAGATCCTGCTGTTCAAAACTCTGATACTCAGCTAGCTGCCCTGCCACTAACTTGGTACAGGAGACTGGGTGCTCTTGTCTCTGGCAAATTAAGTGGGGACAGTGCATCCTTTTGTATGATGAGGTTAAAATACAAGCACTCTGAGATCTCCACGTGAACCTGCTCAGAGATTGCTTGGATGAAAAAGCTCATGTTCCTGCTGTAACTAAGGCATAGTTAGCGCCATGACCTGGATATGGGGGAGAATGCTACAGGATGTAGCAGGATTAAATAAATTCCCAGGAGTACCAAATCTTAATGGATCTTTGCTGATGTGGACCTTCTTTAAACCACAAGTGGAGCAAATGTGTTCTCAGGCATTTCTTGTTCTCATTTGCTTCCTGCTAAAGGACCACACAACCACACTGATGGACAAGACTCAATATTTGAAAAGCAGATGTTGCAGATTAGGCTTAGGTGTGCAGGCAAAGCTTCAGGAGTACATGTTCCAAGGAGGAGGTGAGGTGAGGCATCCATAAACTCATTAGAGTGCAATCATATCAAGTATTGAACCTTATTTTTGGAGTCAACAACAAGAAACTATCCCAGCACTTACTTGCTGCCTGCCCGACTCTAGCTGTATTTAACTTGAGCAAATAAATTCAGTCCATAGTTGTGGGATGGAGATGGCTGCCACAGGAGACAATGCCACTTATGTATTGTTCCGAAGCATTATGGTGGCATGCACAAATCACTGCTCATGAAACTACCCACACATAACTAACCACAACACCTACTGCTATGTGCACACATTAAAATCAATAGATGTATTTTTCTGGGGGGACAGAACAATTGGATTGACCTTGTTAAGGATGTTGTTTCTTGTGACAACTTTGAGTACTCTATGTGTGTGAGAAATTTTCTGCAGCTGACCCAGATTTGCTTTCCTCAGAGGGAGATGTGGCTAGATGGCAGGTACTAGGAGTTGTTTCTTAGATCTTCCGCTCTGGGGGTTGTCGCTATTGCCTAGTGAATGGACTGGCATGGATAAGTAAACATGTTGTAAATGCATATAGTGGTCCTCTGTAAAGTTCAGGACCTGGAGTCGGCCTGGCGATTTCACTCTTTAGACATAAAAATTCCTACTTCTGAAGGTAGGTCAACAAGCAAAACATGAGAGAGAGCAAAACATGTAGTATGAGCTCTGCTTCTAGCCTGGAAATCATCTAGCTTCTTAAAAAAATGTATACCTAACATATTTTGTTATCTCAAGAGTTAAGAATCAAAGTCAGTGCATAAAAACACCATAACAAAAATCACACAGCTCTATTCATATGTATTAGATTTCATCAAGTGTTGGATATTTGCTGGAGAAAGCATGAGCTTTAAAGCTTGCTACTCGCCATCTCCCTTGCCTCTGTTTTCCACATGAAATCTCCGTCACTTGACATCTTAGGAAGGGATCCTGGCAGGTGCTCCCTGAGCTGGGCTCACCTGAACAGAACTGGCCATGGAAAGGCCTTTCCTGTGCCCTGTGCCATGCGGCTCCCCAGCTCGACCAGGCTGGTACAGGACTCGCTGTGCCTTGCAAGTGATTAAGCACGCAGGAAAGGGATGTTTGTGCTCCAGGCTTCCTTTGAGACTGGAAAGTGTTGGCAAGAGCTTAATAAATTATGCCGTTCCCTAAATATGCCTTTAAATTTAGATCTCAATTTAATAAGGCAGTCATCACATGTTCTTACAGGGCACATGCATTATTAAAAAAACATTTATAAAGGATTAATGCACTCTGGAGTCCTACTGACACAAATCCCTGTCATTTCCAGAGCCAAAAGCCAAAACAGACCAGCTTATTCTAAGAAATCATTTTCATCTGTGTGTTTATCTGTAAATCTGGCAGTGGGAAAAATGCTAGATTGACAATCTTTTGTTTATCTACGGGAGTCCTTTGTTTATCCAGTAAACAAGAACAACATAAACAGCCATAATGCTATCTTTTCCCATGCTTAGTCAATTCTTTTTGTTTTGCATAGAGTTACTATGCTTGTGCAGAGGATCTCAAAGCTTTTGATAGATTTATTCTTACTTCTCTGTTCTTTGACAATGCTGTTTGTTTACCAGTCCCGTCAGTGTCTCTGGTAACAATTTGTAGATTGTGAAGTTTATCTGTCTTTTGCAAAGTATTTGCATATCTGCAGGTGTTGACAGCTAGAGGGCTCTTGCAGAGGAAGCGGCTCTTAAATTTTAAGTGTCAGATAGCTGTGCAACCAGGAGTGAGTGGGTTCTCTCCCTCCATCACTTTGCACTGAGCTCTCACTGGCTGCCCTCACTGTCACAATGACTGTGGTGTTACCGGACAGCTACAGATTTTGTTGTCCCTTTACCTTGAGCAGGCAACCTTTTAAGTGGAACAAGGTTTTTAGCATCCCTAGCTTGCAGAAGGGAGCGCTGATGTCAGCAGTGCTGGAGGTAGGCTTTCCTATGGAGCAACACATCCTGTCAGAACAGGAGTGAGAGGTTTGCGTAGGATCCTAAACACCAACTTTTGCTGAGTTCTGGCACACTTTTCTGACACACTTGCTTAGTCAAAAATATCTTCTTTGGTTACTCAGAGTCAGCAAGAGACTGGCTACCATTCCTTGCTATGCCTGAGCACTTGTTGTGTGGCCTTGGTTTGCTGCTGTCCTTCCACTGTGGGCTCCCTTCTCACCTGCACACCCAAAGCTCTCTGCCTTGCTCTACTATTTCCTAGGACTTATTCATTAAGCAGAGGATGTGACAGGAGTGACAGGAGGTTAATAGTTTCTCACCAGCTTATGCCCCAGGCTGGGGAGCAGAAGGTAGGTCATAGGAAACAAGGCAGGTGCCTCAAGCACAAATCACAACTAATTAGAGAAAGGGAAGGAGAGCCAGACTATGTCTGTGATCTCACCCCCACAGAGAGCGGCAGTGATGGGATGGGAAATAACACGGCCTTGCTGAGGTTGTGTGACAGCAGCCTGCTGGGTCCTTGCCCCACCGGTGGGCTCACCTGGGCTGACCCCTTGTTGAGAGGCAGGGGACCAAGCTGCCATGCAACCCCCTGGCAGCACAACTAGAGAGCTTGGGGCTGTGGATATGTGTATCTTGGACCTGCCGCTTGCTCCGAGATTCAGCACTGCTCCCGTTCCTGCTTGAGCGAAAATTCTTGCCTGGCTCTTTGCCCAGTGACCTGCTCAGCAGGAAGCAGTGGGGCAGATGAGTAGAAACGTTAGGTTTTGCCATTAGCACTTCAGAAAGCAGCTGATCATTAGCGATCAAGGTTTTGTTGGCACCTAGGATCTTTTCAAATTGTTGTTGTTTAAAATTCCTCTCCTGCCCTTTCCTCTCTCTGTGCTCTTTTTTCCCCCGACTTCCCGTTTGATTCATTAAATCGAAGCGTAGCACCAAATCTTGTTAAATTCCAGCTCTCCTGTAATTCCTTCTCTGCCCTTTGGAAAATGAAAATTGGCAAATATATTTAATAATAAGGGTTGTGACATGTGAATAAAAGACATGAGAAATGTAAACTAGGAGGGCGATCGAAGATGATGTATTAATTCTTATGAGCAACTCTACTGTTGCTAATAGGGTGGCCTAACCTGTACAGAGTTAATAGGAAAAATCCCTACTGCGGTACTGCTGATAGACTTTCAGCCTGAGTTTGGAATAAGCAGAGAGGGAAGTGTCACAGGAAGGGACCTGTGATGTCTTCATTTCTTGTGCTTGTGGCACACAAACATGAGCTGGGTAATTTCAGCTCTTGAGGCAGCTGAGAGGATAAAGCATTCAGAGAGAGTGGAAGAAATATCCAGTTGGGCTCTTCCAAAAAATATGGGGGAGTATTCCTGTTTTGTTACTCTGATATTAATTAGTTATTGTGAATTTCTGTTTTATTAACTGATTGTCAGGAAACAGACAACATACCGGATTTATATGTTTACTTTTTTTTTAATGATATTTCTCTCTGCTGTTCACTTGCTCTTTTCATTTTCCACCATGCTTTATTTTTTCCCTCATTAGAATAAAAAGAAAATAATATAGAGGAGAGAATCCAAACCTCCACTAAGTTCTGAATCAAAAACGATGAAAGTATGTTGAGATTTTTAAATGCCATGACTAAACAAACACCGAAACCAAACAAGGTGGGAGAAAAAAGGGAGCTTCTTTTCCTCTGAGTTGTTCAAAAACAGGAAAAAACATGTTCACTGGGAATATCTGAGATAACAATTTTAGTTTTGGATGCTAGGAATTTATTGGGAAGATGAGGATGCCATTGTGCATGGTCAAGGTACTAGCTGACTCAGTGACACCAGCAGTTCCCCATGTCCTGATTAGACACTGTCACCTAAGGCCAAGGCCAGACAGTGTCACAGTAGCTGCCCTGCAGTCCTGGCACTGGGAAATGCTTTTCCGTTCTTGTGGAAAACATTTTTGACTCTATCTGGACCTGAAAATTTTGTACCACCAGTGCCCTGAAATCTCCACAAGCCTGCTACTCCTTTCCTTTGCATATTGCAAGCCAATCTAAGCCTAGCCAATCTAGGGTCTAATCTAACCCTGCAGTAGAGGAGACTGTAGAACATGTTTAGACTGTGCTTGTGCTTTAATACTTTTATAAAACATATCCCAATGATTAAATCCAGTCATTTTCACTCCAACAACTCACTGTTGTTATGGTACAAATGCCTGTGGACATGAAGAACAACCGATCACCAACCCTTTTATAGCAGCTTTCCCTAACAAATACCTTTTGGTTTCTCCATGCCCAACAACACTGTTTACTCCACATTTCTTATATGTCATTCCTCTTCAGCCTTTGTCTTTTGCCGCTGCCTTCTGTTTTTTCATGTCCTTTGGTTTTCTGGTCATCTGGTGTCCGGAGCAGGATGATATACCAGTCTAGGCCTCACTGGTGTGGAGCAGAACAGAATGATCTTGAGATTTTTTTGTAAGTGACACTTAGTAACTGAGATGACAAAATGAAACTGGATTCACCTTGAGTTTGTCTTGCACTGTAACCTCAGCTACATGCTTTTACATTATCAGTTATTCCATCTGATGTCTCAGCATTTGCTTTTTCCTTTCCACCTTTAATACTTTGTTGAAGGCTTTATTGAATTGTGACTTATTGATTTTTAGACCATTTTTACAATTTATAGAGATTATTTTGAATTCAGGTCCTGTCTTATGACTGTCCTCTTAACTGGGAACTATCTGCGGGTTTTATAATGTATGCTGTCTTTTGTTCAAGTTACAGCTAAAAAACTGGAAAAGAGCCAGGCCAGGGACCAGTTCTTTTGAGACCCACATGAAATCTTAGACTGATAGTTAGCCGCTGATACTTCATCTGCTTTTTTTCTTTTCTTTTTTTTTTTTTTTTCCTTTTTCATTTTTCCCCCGTTAATTGTTGCACTTATAGGCAATTTCACCAAGGTCTAGTAGCTCCAACATCCTTATCTGTGGGTTGCTGATCTGCTGCAAAGCCATTGTACATGACAATCCAAGGAAGCATTCTTCCTTATTAGTGTTTTCCTATGAAAAAAAGAAAAAAAAGATGATAAGGTCAGAGAGAGTTGGCAAGGGAATACATGGTCAATTACAGTCAAGACTCCAAAAACCTGGAGTATTGCTAAGCTGGACTGTACTTCTTTAGTTTGCTTATGGTCATGTGGTGCAATATTGAAAGCTTTTCTAAAATCAACATATACTTCAGACATGCTTACCGCAAAGCTGATTACCCCGTCAAAGAAGGAAATTAGTTTGATTTGAAATGAACAACTGATTTTTTTTCTTGACACATTCTTTATGCTGAGTTGTTTTGTATCGACTTGTTTTCCTTTGGTTTTCTATATACTGATCAGTATATAGACCTGTTCTAGCATTTTTTCAGAGGTTGCATTTTGCCATGTTCTCTTTTTACTTTATTTTAAATAAAGATATTATATTTGCTCTCCTTGAATTTTCTGGGATATCGGGTATCACAAATTGCAGAGAAATTTCTTAATGGATCAGAGATTTCTACAGCTGGTACCTTCAATGCTTGAGGATGGATTTTGGAAAGCACTGATAATTTGATCATGTCTCATTTATCTCAAGATTTTGTTCTTTCTGTGCTCTGACTTGCACTTATATTGCCCTGTTAAAATTAATTTTTGAAGTATGTTATGAAGCCTGAAGCAGAGATGGATTAAGCTACTTCAGCTTTTTATATTAGGCATTGTTTCCTATTTTCCTATTAAATAATAGTCTATATGTTCTCTTTTTTCTTGCCTCTATTGACACCCTAGCACATTTGCCTTATGTCTCTTATTAATTTTAATTAATTTTGTG
>JAVCKT010110696.1:6481-23253 GCA_032273925.1 Rhynchotus rufescens
TATACATTTAAACATATGTTTAAATTTTAGTTGTATCACAGTCAAAGAGCTGATTTTTCACAGTTTTTTAAATGGAAATGCAGAATTGAGGTAATGATCAACGAGGGATTTAAGCTTAATTTTTTTGAGAGGTGCACAGGGTTTTTTTTTTCTGTTTTGGTAATCAAACAAAGAAACAAGTCCTAATAATCTGATTTGAGAATAAACATTATTTTTTTCCCTTCTGATATGAATGAAACCTTTTCCACAGATATTTTTGTTTCTTTTTTTTTTCACCTATCAAAGTCAGGAGAAATTTTTTGTCAAAATGCCACTTCAAAAGAGAAAAAAATGATATACTTAATTTAAATGTTAAAAATAATCCTCTGGATATTCCTTTCAAAATTATTTTCTTGTTGACCACAGACCACAATATAGCATTAATTTCTTCATGGGTTCCTCCTCTTCAAAATGATTTTGAAAAGAAAGACTACAACAATATCTTTAAAATAAAGCAAGATATGATGAAAAAGACTGTATTCAATTTTTTTTCTTTTTCCCTCCCAAAATAATGCAGGTCATGATTGATGAAAATTGTAATTTTAAAAAATTTATGTAATAATATTAATATTAATGCTGATTTAATATTAATGCTGATTTAATATTAATATTAATATTGACTTAATAGTATTAAGTTAATATCATTAAATTAACATTGTTGATATTATGTCACTACTGATACGTGTTTTCAATTATGTAACTTATCTAGAATTTAATCAATGTAACTAATATTCTATTTTGTGAGTGTCTACCACAAGCTGAATATATTTATTTAACTTTTGAGAAAGTATTTATTTTTTTAAGAAGCAGGTTGGTGTAATATGTAGCATCTTGACTGCATAAAAAATGTCTTCATTGTATTTGGGGTTTGATTTCTGTTTGCGTGTTTAGGAGCAAAGTACTGTGATCTGGAAAAGAAGATCAGTACTGAGGATATATCTCTCCCTATCTCTGCCACAAGCATGTTGTACAGACCGGGCACTTCCTAAAGCTTCCTGGATACCTTTCTTTGAGGGAAGGGGGAAAAAAGGGAAGAAAACAAAAAGAAATCAAAAAGAAAAAAGCTAAGCAATATTTGCCCTGATGAAGCTCAACAGGAGCTGTTTGGATGCAAATTAAGAACAAGAACTTTTCAATCCTTAATGATGTGTCAAATTCACCATCCAAAACTCAGTTAATGCTACCTAATAAAGCGGGGTACAAGAGCCTGAGCTGGGAGGGAAAGATCAGGAATGGAGATAACTGGTTCTGCAGTGCAGCTAGCTTGCATTTCCCTGGGAGAAAATCCAGACTTTCCCAGGCTCATCATTTCTTCCTGGTGGCAAACATCTATGTAATTTGCTTACAAAAAGTCTTTTTTCTTCTCTAGGGCTGGCCTTGGAGAGGAAGATAACGTGTTGCTGAGGATTCATGAGCACCAGCAGCAGTGAATCAGAAAGTTCCTGCTGGGACCAGAACGTCAGTATCATATTTGAGGATTTTCTTTAGTTTGCTCCAGCAAACAAGTGAAAGATGATATGCCCACATCCTGCAACACTTTTATTATAAGCAGCTGATTAGGTTTTTCTACGGAAAACATTCAAGGAAGGCACAGAGAAATTCAGAGAAATGACCATTTTAGAAATTTTATGGTGGAAGATCATTGTGGTTTTTAACCTCAGGATTCCTGCCTCACGCGATGCCTGGTGAGGAGCTGGTTTGGGAATCAGCTAAGGCTTGTTTGGCTGAATCCTGCTTAATTTACTTTAGAAAGTGAATACTAGGCAGAGAATTGGGCACGGAACTGAAGGAAAAAGTAAAGTAGTGTCCCTATTAGACAGTGAATGTTGTCCCAGGCAACTGGATCCTAATCTCAATTTTTCCAGGGAGCACTTGTGTGGCCTCGGGCAAATCAGTTAAACCAAGTTTTCACAGACAGTGTCTTCCTGTCTGCGATACCCATTTTCCAGCTGTCTGACTTGGGAGCTCTGACTTGTAACAGCGCTGACAAATCACAGCTGCAGCTGAAGTCTCTGTAAACTCTACTTTGAACACGTGTATTTCTAAACAACACAAAGCTCTCTGGCAGTTCAGATTCTAGTGCTTCAAACAGGATATTCAAATTAGTAAATATTTTTCTTTTATCTCTCTATTCTCTCTCTTTATATTGGGAATCATAACATCTGTCCCTGTCCTCCCCCAAGAAACTCACATGGACAAACACACACACTCAGAGCCCTCCTTAGAGCACTGAGGAAACAGATGATCTTGTCGTGAGAACCAGGTTCAAATTGCACCTGTAGAGAAGCC
This sequence comes from Rhynchotus rufescens, assembly GCA_032273925.1. Taxonomy (NCBI): domain Eukaryota; kingdom Metazoa; phylum Chordata; class Aves; order Tinamiformes; family Tinamidae; genus Rhynchotus; species Rhynchotus rufescens. Next base: position 8,810 of record JAVCKT010110696.1, read on the forward strand.
CCTAGCCCTGTCTGAAAGAGAAGATTGCTTCTGTTATCCAGGACAGAAATCTGTAGAAGTTAAAGAAGAAAAAATCACTTCTTCAGGCTTTAGAGGTGATTTTCCTGGCAGTTTCTGGATGCAGCCACTGAAGTCTGCTGAAATTAATGCAAATCTTTTTCTTCAGCAGACTTGGGTTCAGGAAAAGGAAGTTTCTTTCTAAGACTCCATGTACTGAATTTTGTTTTCTGATATGGTTCAGTAGATTCAAATGGGATACCTCCTTTTAATCAAACATGGAATTCTGGATGACCTCACTGGGTTTGGCTGCAGTGGTGTAGGGAGTAGGCTCTTTTAAGCTGCCTCTTGAGACCACTTGAACTAATGCCTGTTTCTTTTCTTCTTTTTTTCTTTTTTTTTTTTTTTCTTGAAGTTCTGCTATGAACCCCTGTGCTGCTGCAATAGTCACATATTAAACCAGAAAAGAAATCACGCTGCTATCTTTACCAAAGCTGTGTGGTAATTCATTCTGAGGATCTATTTATTTTTAGACTAGAGAAGGGTACCAAATAAGGCTTCAGAGGGGTACTTTATCTGTTGTAGATAGAGAATGATTGTATGTCTGTTTTCTTTAATAAGCATACATTATAAACATAGGTTTGCAATGGTGTATCAGCTACACTGCCGTTCCAAATCTCTAGTTAATTATCAGAACAGGCGTTTGGGCAACAGCCAGATGATGAGCAACATGCAGCTCAGAAAGCTGCAGTTAGTAAAGAGGATAACGCTTTACAAAAGTTGCCTGTTTCATGTTGTGATACTGTTTGGCTTGGAATACTTGCAGATCAGAGAGTGAATGATTCATCTTCATTCCTCCCATACTTCTACTTCATAAAATAGCCACTGATTCACTCTGTGAAGTTCAGTTAATACTGGCTCATCTTACTCTCTGCTAATACACAGTCATGTTCAAGCAGTGTTCAGGGTGAGGAGAGAAAGGATCATGCCATTTCAATCAGCATGGGGAAAAGAGATACTTTTATTGCCAACCAGCACAAGAAAAGAAAAAAGAATTATACATATAGCTGAAAGCAAAATGGAGAAAAGTAAATGCTTTGTTTCATTACAGACTCTTGCACCAGGAATATAAGAAAAGCAACACTTCTCTTCCAGGGAAGGAGATGGGCTAACTCAGGATATTAGGTTTATCTCCACAAAGATTTTGCAAAGCCTTGTAAGCTTTTTGCAAAACCCAAATAATAATGGTGCAGACCTAAGATCACCTCAGCTCTACTATTAAAGCCTGTACAATTTTGTCTAGACAAAAAGTTACATTTTTATCTTAGCTCTGTAATAAATAAAGACCCCATTTTTTAAGACCAGATTTACTTCATAATGGAGTTCTATTTTTAAAAGAACTACACAATGCAGAAAGGATTCAAACTCACCTTTTGCCTACCATGACTCTAAGTTGGATGAGATTGACTCTAAGGGTGAGATTTGCACAATTCTTTTGTGCAGTGCGTGGTGTTTGACAAATTACACATGTGTAGGTGGATCAGTATGGCCATGCCTCTCATTTTGCACTTGAGTCTTAAACCTCAGCTGTCCACATGTCTGTTTTGACACAAAGACCTTACTTTTGTAAGGACCACTGAATACAGAGAAGAGACAAATACATGCTGCAGTGCTGCTTATGCATACTGTGATTTCCTTTGCTTGCTCCTTGTTTTCCAAGGTGCCCAATTCTCTGCCTGATGTTGTACACAGTGCTACCACACCCAGCTGAGCACCCTACCCACGTTCTCCTTAAAAAAAAAAATCCTCACACCTTGATATAACTACCAGACTTGGAGTCCATGAATCTCAGGAAGTATCCAGATACAAAGATAGAAAAGTGGAATAGTTTGGGTAAGATCCTAATTTTCCTCAAAGTGGGTGTTCTATTTTTTTTTCTGATTAGTTTTCATCCGCCTCCAAAATATCCACAGCTGTTACCTGGGATTTTAACCACAATTAGTAATTAGCAGCCATTTAGACATGGAGAAAAGAGGCCCATGCTCACTATATGTCAGGAAGAGAGGAGCTCTGATGTCCTACATTGATGCTAAAATACTAACTGCTGTTCTTGACAATTCAAAGTGCCATTTTTTTTTCTCCCTGTCCCCCTCCTGATCTGTCTATATATGTGAGTGTGAAAGTTTCACTAATTAGGTGAAGATATATAAAAGGTCACACAGTTACAGAACAGGTAGGTTTGCAAAATCTGCAAAGCTTTCATGCCATGCAGAAACTTAATCCAGCTTTACTCATATTGCCCATTGTAAATAATTTGTAAAAAATTTGATATTAACTGTTGGACCAAATATCATACTTAGATCCAATATTCCAGATTGAGACTATCTGCAGTTTCTGTAGAGGAACACCTGTTTTGTTCTGCATCTATTTGAAAAATTTAGTCTTCAGGAGTGTGATGTGGATCCTTGTTTCATAGACTTATTTGGAATTGTATTGGGATATTTAATAGGTGATACATTTTATCTTAAAGTTCAAAGCTCTTTTTACAATTGATTGTGACACCCAAAGCATTTAATAAAATGTGTTCAGATTTTCTACTTTCAGAATTTGTGACACTTAATTTCCATATGTGGGAGATGTACTGCATCTGTCCTGGTTCTTACGTGAATGACAGTTTTACAGTGCACTGAGCTGCTAATAAAAGGTTACTGTTGATGTTTCAGTCACAATATAAAGTTCGTTCTGCTTTCAAGCGTGTAAAGGTGTTTAATCTGCTTTATCATTTTGGTGATAACATTTTGGTGAGATTTTCAACTCCTAATAGGATTTTGGTGAGATTTTCATCTCCTAATAGTATTTTTTAATATTTATTATCCTGTAAAGTAAAATGGAATGATGAATCTAAATTTTGGATGCAACCCTACAAAATGCATCATTCCTACTGTGCAGCTGCTGAATTATTCTTTTAGGAGTACTATAAAGGAAGCTATATAGAAAACAAAAAAAAAAACCAACAAAAAAAAAAGATGAAATACTCTATTAGCAATAAAGTATCTGGTAAAAAGATACTCCCAGATGTATAAGGAGCAATGGACAAAGCTACATCTAAAATGTACATTGATGGAATAGTATGGGCTAGATCCTGGCCTTAACTGCACCCAGCTAATCAAACTTGATATCAGGATTTTGTCCTACTGTTAATATATCCATTAAAGAAAAAAAAAAGGAAAAAAATAAAAGAGAAAAGGTATTCATTTTTGTAAGAAAGTAGATGAGCAACGTGCTTAAAGCTGTTCAGTAAGTCAAGTGAAGATCTTATGGAGTTAAATTACAAGATAGAGAGGGGCAAACTAGGTGGAAACCAGTCAGTGGCTGTTTGATAAGAGAGTGAATTTCTTCCACAGTTACATTATTTGTTGCCTAATCTTGGCAATATGTACTAGTCTCCACGAAACTTGATATCTCTGTGTAGCCTAGCAGTGTGAAAAGCTTACTGGAAGTGGAAATAAAATGAGATCAATTTGTTTAAAAGGTTTCCAGAAAAAAAACATTTTAAATTTTGATTTTTTTAATCCAGACTATCTACTGTATTTTCATGGGATTCCTGAATGATTTTATTTTCTTTAATAAACACTGTAAATCTAAGTAAGTATGTAACATTTCAACATTTTGTAAATCCACAAAATTATAAAATTTTGAAAAGTGCTTATAGAAAAATAAAAAGAAAAAATTGAATGTACACCTAAACCAAGAGCAGGCTTGAGAGCAGAAGCAGCAGAATCACATGGACTGCAGGACAAGCAGAGTAGTGAAGAGTGGGTGCAGGGGAAGGGAAGAAACCCTCTTTGATGCCTATTTTTTCTTTCTTTCAAAAACAATCCTTGTAGCAACACTTCCTTGCAGTACCCCTTTGATAAGAGGAATTTTTGAAGATTCAGTCTTTTAATACAGTTCTTCGTTCTCTGTCATCCATTGGAAATTCCATCCTGCAATTAACTAAGCTCCATATTGATTCTATGAGGTAAAATAAATCCCCAGATTATTAATTAAATGAGTTTTCTGATTTCTAAGTGGTATCTATGCTGTTTATTTTAAATATTGATTGTACCTGCTTTCATTAAAGTTATTCATGATGATATATATTCACACTGTGCTACCTCATGGATAAGGTAGTGAGGCAGGTCTAAAATGTAAAAGTGAAATACATCGCTGTCGCTGGTTTTTAAAAGACATTTATTTTTATTCACCATCTGTCACTTTGGTTTGTAGCCAATATTCAGCAGTGATTTTTATAATTGTTATAGGATTAATGGAGTATTGAAGAAACAATGAACATTTTTCAAAAGGTTTGCTTAACCTTTTACCTTATTACTCCTTTTGCTTTAGTATTATCATTCAGCAGTATCTGTTATTATTAATGATAATAATATGTGATGGATTATTGTTAATAATGATAACACAGAACATCAGCGACTCCTGAAAAAATGAAACCAAGCCACTCTACCTAAAATTTTACATGGTTTTAGAGCTTTTAAGGCCATCACAGAGCAGTATGTAGCTCCTCTGGAGCCAAGCCAAACCAGAAGAAGATATCAAGCAAACACTTCAATATCAGCTGCATTCCCTGACCTCTCCAGCAGGAACCCAGTTATTAATAGCAGTTGTTGCTGACAGACTGAGCATCTTTATCAAGTGAGGCTCTTCCAATGTTGATCAGAAGAAATCTGTTTATTCATACTATTGTACATCTACTGATGAATAAATAAGAAATATGAAATCATGGTAGGTGATACATGAAATTGATAAAACAGCAAATAATGACAAAGCATTTGCTAATATCAACTGCTGAAAAGCATGAAAGACTGAATTCTCACTGGTGATTATGAGTATTACAAACTAAAAGATATTCCCAGGCTTTCCTGCTTGTACTTTTTTATAATGTTCTAACTCAGTTTCTGCGTTATATTTTTAAACGGATGGCAGCTAAATGGTACATTTCTGTCTCCAAGGCTTCCCATGAGCTTTACCCAGCAGGTCTAGCATATAGATACTTGCAATACTGCTCACATTAAGTGCAAAGGTACCTGCAAGTCTTTGGAGTTACTGTCACTTTTGGGGATTTGGAGAATAACATCTAAAAATGTGGTTGAAACTCATATGTTACATTAAAGATTGTGCCTAAAGTGTAGCCACAACCTGTTTCAACCCTATTGAAAGGTTTCCCACCACTGCAAAAATGTATAGTATCTAGCAAATAGATAAATAATGATAATTTCTAAAACACTTCAGGAGTGGAGAAACATGATATTTTGCTAGTTTCAAAGCGTTAGTCAAAAGGGAGTGGATCAAGACAACAAAGTAGAAACAAAATCTTCTAATTTTTTTAAAGTTCTTCCATTGCAACTAAATTACTTGCACAAAATATTCCAGTATTGGAAAATTTAGTGTTGTGTTTTGGATCAGTTTGTTTTTCAGTGTCCACCTTCTGAGAACTATGCTTCTGGAGATGTTAAAACTATCTAAATTTAACACTTGACATTTGTGTCCAACTTGAAAGTACTCATTTAGGAAGAGACAAGATGAGCTTTTTCAGTTTGTGATTCAGTGCAGGAAGCAAATTTAAGTGCTCTGAATTACCTCCTGGATACTCTCTTCCATCCCATGACTAAAAAATGAAATTAGTTTCCTAAACCTCAGAACATAACTTGTTTCCTGTAAATATCACTTTGTGCTATTTCCTTAAGATGCTCCATACCAGACTTATATGTTCCACCACCACCTATATTGTCACAGGCTGCAAATGATTACTGCTGCAAGGGCCTATAAATCCATATGTCTATATACATAAAAAAAATCAACAAGTTTCTGTTGTCCCCTAAGATGCCCATGGTGAGTGTTATTCTCTACTAACACTAGCAGGATTTCAGAGATCTGCAGAGTGATATTGAGTGAAACTAAAGTCATGCAGTCTTTTTTTATCATTTGGAAAACCTTTAGTGTTGAGTCAGAGTACTTTTCTGTTGCTAAAACTGTTGCAACATCTGCTTACAACTTGCCAAATCCAAAAGTAGCCTCCAGGAAATATACTGATCATTTATCAGCCTCTGGCTTTGAATTAGCAAAACAGCCAGCCTCTATTTCAAACCATCTGATCATCAGTCTCCCTATGACTCTTTCCATATCATCAGAGAAACCTGACCAACAAGGTTGAGAATGTCAACTAACAACAGAAAAAACAAACAAACAAATACCTCTGGTAAAATGCACATATTTTAAGATAAACATAAACATTTCTGACTAAAATATAGGCTAGGAAAATGTTATTTTTTTTTCTTCCAGGATGCAACTCACAAGTACATCTTCAAATGCATCATTCTTGCAGGAAGCAAGGATTAACTTCTCTGAGGGAGTGAGTACACTTTGACAGCTGCAGACTAAGGTTAACTTTAAAAGATTCCACATACAGGCAGAAAGCTTGAAAAATCAGCCAGTCCTAGAGTAAGGTGTATAGATTTATGAGTTTTAGAAAACATAGAAGTTCTTTTTTTTTTTTTTTTAGCTTTCCACATGAATTTTCATCAACTGAAACTGTTTCAAAATCCCCAACTGAAAACAAGCTAAAATCTCTTCCTAAAACTCAGGAAAAAGAAAAAAATCTCTTAGTATTAGAGGGTTTCTAGCAGGTCCTATCTAAGAGACATTCCTATTAAACATTTCTCTGTTGACATGTTTTCCACCTGTCCCAAGCTTTCTTTCCATCTAAGTCCGTTATAAAGCAATTTTGCTTTATGCCTCTAAAAATGATAGCTACCAGCAAAAAGTCCAGTTCAGTATTGAGTTTTTTTGTCCCAAACATTATGACTTTTTTAAGCATAGTTCAGATTTTTCCCTTTTATCTGTGAAGTGTGCTTCACTTAATAAGAAGAGACAGGATCATCACATCTGGAGAGAACAAAATCTTGTGAATCCTCTCTCTGATAGCATCCACCCTGCCATACAGAGAGGAGTAGTATCACTGGCTACTTTTTGGAACCTGGAAGATGTTGGCTCTGCTCCTCTTCGAAAATTCCTGATAATTGAACTCGTTCCAGGTCACTCAAGGATGCCACATACAGCTGCAATGACATTGATAATGCCTTAATGCAGCTTTACTCTTCTCAAGCTGCCAGAGAAACAGGGCATCTGTGGACACTCTCTAAAGAAACATATGTTAAACTTGATTTATTTCAGTCTAGGGAAATTGTGCAATTTCAAATTTGATTTCATCCCATTGAAAGAAATATTGGGGAAATAAAAAAGAGTTTGAATCAACCAAGACATTTCCAAATAGTCTTGTACAAAATTTTGGTGGGTTAGCATAAAAGATATTCAGGGATTTCCCACTTATTTAGTTAAACAGCGTTTGAAATGATCAGTGGAAAATCCAAAATGCACCAATCAATGAAGACTGAAATTCACCATTTCAAAACATTGTGTTCCTTTTTCTCTTTTTCTTTTCTATAAGCTTTTGTTGAACCTATTGTGCTTCCACAGAAATGTTTTATTTTCATAAAACTGGTGGGTGCTGGAGGAAAAATGTTCCACTGAAAAACTCCTGCTAGACTTTTAATGTCCTTCCCTTATCCTTTCTCTTGATGGGGATCATACCTGAAGCATCTAGAAATGCCCAGAGATACGACAATTAAATGCAAGTGCAATTCTCTAAGTGCTCTATTTCAGTCAGTTAGTCGAGCAAGCAAAGTGACAAATTTGATTCACTCAGCAGCCCCATACTGATTTCATTACAATTAAGAGTGGGTTCTAGTTATAGGTGAAGCAAGTAACGATAGGTTGAGAGGGCTTTGCCTCTGTACTGCTCCACTGCCCCCTCTCCTCCCACTAATAAGACTGTCTAATTTGAAGGATTACCATTATTAAACCCCTCATCACATAAAGCATATTCTCTCAGCTGTTCTGTCTTGCAGTTTGTCCAATAATTCTCTTTCAAACGGATTATAATGGTTTATCAATTAAAATAGTTTCTCCATTTTGATTTTTTTTCCAAATAAACTGCAGTGCCAGCGTCCTTGGTTTCTTAAGGTTTCAGCAGGTAGGTGACTGAGTGGCTTCTGCTTCAGTTACAGAAACAAGCTAAAATCATAACTGCTTCATTTTAAGATATTGTTTAATAGTAATACATGCTCTGGGGATGACCACAATCTGCAGAGGTCGATACCCTTGTAAAGTGTCAATGCAGGTAGAAACTCCAGCCACACATTTTACTGCTTTGCAGATTTAGGGTTTTGAACTCCCTTACCCAATAGGCCAGGGGTACTCGACGATATAACTGCAGATCCTAATTTAAACCTTCGTGTTAAACTACCGTTTTTTTCTCTTTCTGTAGAGAGAGACGTGCACTCACTGCCTCCATCAGATCCCTCATGAGACCTCCATGGAATCCCACAAGAATTGTATCTGATTTTAACTTACACACAACATGTCTTTGCAACCAAATGCTGCTGGGATAGAAAAGCTTTATTTCCTACTACAATACCATTATAGAACTTTTTTCACACACTGGTAAACATAATCAATATATCTCCAAATCCTATACTTTTTTTTTCCTAAGTACGAATTCTCCTGTTATCTTTCGTTTTAAGTAGTGTTCATCTGTAATAGACAGAAAGAGCCGGAAAGGTTCTGCTTTGAAGTTCTGTCTGCTCTATCTATTTTGCTTGCATGAGTCCAAGAACATTTGGAACTCATCAAGGCTACATCAAAGAGTTTTGTCATGTTCAGCACTTTTAAGAGTAAAGCCTAAAGCTTCATCTCTTCCTTTATATTTGAATAGAGTTTTCAAAGGGAAGAAAAATAACAAGCAAATGCACTATGTTCTGCAACAGAAGACATGCCTTCAAAATAACTTTTCAATTCAAATGAAAATTAAGTATATATATTTGAAATTAAATAGCACAATTAGGTGTAGTAAAAAAAATCCCAACATTTAGTGTTCTAAGATTAACTTAAACCTTGAGGAATGGAAAAAGAGTCATCTTTCTTCTAAATAAATAGATAGTAGTTGTTTCCTAATGCTAATCCATAGCTTAAGTGGACCATGTGAGCACATGCTCCTGGTACCCTGTGGTATCTACCAAGGCAATATTACCCCTACATGACAACGTGTTTCTTTGTGAAAAGTAGACTCTTTTTTCTTGGATTCTTGTGCTTCAGAGAGCTACAGTCACTAAGCTCCCAGGATACCCAGGATAAAAATGAGTGAAATCTCCCAGAATATTCCTTTTCTTCATTTCCCTTCCACTGATTGAATATGGATTTTGAAATCATGTGAGTCTCATTGGCACTAAGTTTGGGTTAAGTTGGGCACTAAGCTGGGTTGTGTGGGTTAGCAGGTTGTGTGTTAGTTGGTGCAGGCAATGAGTTTCAATTTGAATTTCTACTGGTGTTCATATGAAAACACTACACAACTGCTGTCAGTTGCCATCTGGATGCTGTGTCAGCAGGGATCCTATTTGGCATTTATGTATAATCCTTAACATTGGTCTAGCTCTTGAGATTAAGGTGACAGTGAATAAATTCTGGCACAGTTACTCAAAGTCAGGAGAAGGAGAGGCAGCCCTGGAAATCTTGTAAAGACGCTGATTAAGCTTTGTCTGTCCTGTCAGTATTCATAAACTCTATTTGCAATTAAAAATATTACTAATAAAAAAGCTGTAATTATTTTTTGTTTTGGTTTGTTGAGTTCCTTGTTCCGGTTGACATCATTTGCTATACTGTTTTAACCAAAAATAAATTCAGAGACTTTCTGAAGTACTCATTTTCTCTCCATCCACTTCTTTTAGCCACATATATATATGCAGCTGTTATTCGGTCTGGAAAAGAGAAGACTTTTCTAGACTTTGAAAGTCAAAGTATAGATTTCTGAGAGTCAAAAAGAAATTCTCTCCTGAGAGATAAGGAATTCATTTATAAAGATTACTTTAATACAAATTTAACTATAATTGAATTACTATGTAAAATTCTAAAATATATTCCATGTGTTAGAGTTTACATATAAGCTCTCCAGACTGACACCACCATATGCACAATGCAAATTTTCATCTTGCTTCATACTTTCTGTTTTCAATCAGTTTCATCTGAATCTTTTGAAAAGTCTAGATTCAAGAAACTCCTAATACAGAAAATCATGTAATTTCTAAGAAACCAAGAATGAACCTTATAAAAATAAAACCCTGTGCACATCGTAAACATAACTTTTACAATTGGACAAATAAAACTCCATTGATGGATTTTGTTTTTCCTATTGTCCTCATTTCTTCTATTTCTTAGGACTGCTCGCTCATGCCAGCTGTCCAGGCTGCCACAGGGAGCTGCAGGCCCCATACATGGAGTCACCCCTTTGTATACTGTCTGTGGCTCCAAATCTCCAAAACCTCCACATATTTTTGTGTGTAGAATAGAGGTAATCCGGTTGAATAGGTGCAATTTTACTGCCACTGTTGCTGACAAGAGAATTTGGTGCTTAAACAGTAGCAGCTCCCTGGTCTTCTCTACCATCATTTAATACATAAGAGTACTTAAGCTGGTAATCAGTCTCTGCTACTTTTGTATGAAGATCTTTAACTATGAGGTCAAGAGAAGTGATAGCTTGATTTAAGAAACTCCTTAGGAGTGTGCATTTAAATCTGAACAGGAATTACTGCTTATAATGAAAGGTCAATGGCTCTTTGAGCAGGGACCTGAATTTGGGTCATAATATTTGCTCCTCCACTGTTTTACACTGCCAAATTTCTGCCACATATGTATGCACTTCCCTCAAATGAAATATGAGTTTTCTTTACAAAAATCATTTACAGGATAAGAACCTTTATAAATATAAAACAGAAAAACCTGAAGATATGCTGTGTATGTTCCAAGCTAGTAAAGTAAATAGTTGCCAGTTAGGCTTAAGTGTACCTGAGATAGTACAGAAGAATCCACTTGCATCTGTATTGACCTCATTTGTCTTAAGATTACACAAAATCAAATTTGGAGCAGATATATGGCACACGGGACTGACAAGAGGGTTCATTCATTGCCAGAAACTGCTTGATGCCTACATCCTGCAGCCTAACTTATATCATGCTATGCCCGTAGCAAGATACATTATAGGCATAACCTAGCAGTAATCTGTCAAGAATTGCACAAGGTTCAGAAGCAATAGTAAAAATATATAAATAGTAAAAACATATAAATAGTAAAAAAATATACAGTAGTATATTTGGTGTGAAAGGACTAATGGATTTGATGAATTTGGCTATCTCCAACTGAAATCTCTTCTATTTGAAATACAATTATGAACTTTTTGTGGACACTGGATGCAGTTTTCATTTTTTTGCTACTCATTCAGCACAGTCATACACTCTAACAAAAAATAGTTGTAGGGAATGGAGAATATTGACCAGATTTGGCTAGCCTTTTTCAGGCTGAACACTGTTATTCCCTGGGTTTCCTTGTCGTATTGAATTATTGGCCAAAAAATAAGTGAATGAGTGAGCAAGGCTGTGAGCTCAAGAGCTCAAGAGCTGAAAACTCAAAATCAAGGGTAAGTTTACAACCAAAATTTGTAGCATAAAATGGTATTTTTTTCTTGAAGTCAGATTTTTTTTTTTGAGAGTGGAATTACAATGGCCCGTTATTTTCAAACAAACATATTATTATACAAACCAGTTGAAAAATAATAAAAAAGGTATATATTTTTTACGCTGGTGGGTCATAACTAATCCTCTGGGTGGTCTGTTACGTTTGTTACACATAGATCCCATGGTTTCTATTTAGCTATATTCGTGAAGTGAAGGTTAATGATACAATCAGTTACCAAAATATATTTACACCTCTAAAGGGTGAAGGTGTGTTTGGATTCTTGATGGAGAGTACTGTGGGAAATATATCTTTTACTTTCTCTGTACTCCTCTCCCAAAAGGTGGATCAATTATGAGTAAGTAATGGTAAAGTAAAATTAGTTGGAAAATGACAGAAAATTAACACACTACATTATTCAGTGACCTCTTCTCCTTGGCTTTGCTTACAGCTTCACTTTATGCATGCATTTGCATAATATTATCAAAAGGAGGAATTTTCACACTCCACTCCTCTAACTTTTTCCACCTCTTTCAGAAATGGATAAAAATCTCTCCTTGGGCCCCCTAAGCTCTTAAAACACCAATTTCAAGCCAATGTCAGGAGCTACGGGGCCACATTAAATCATTTCCTTCTTTGCCCTAAAGCCTTGGATATAGTACTGTGTATCTCACAATCCTTGGCTCTGTTTCATGTTAGAGACAGATTTTACAAGAAAAAGCCTTCTCTATCTGTCAAGAGAACGTGTCAAGGTTACATTTTCTGTGGAAAAAGATAGAACGGTCTTTTAAGTGTTGCTTTACATCTGTACATGTGTGCAAGTCATGCGTCCTGCCATATGGGAGCTAGAGACACGTATCGTGTGATGAGCATATGCTACCAGACCATCCTGGGTTCAAAAATTTCATCTTTGCTCACTGTAAAGGGCCCAGTCCATCTGTTTTTAGTATTCTTTTAGACTTTGCTGGCTTCATGGTAGGTAAGTTACAAAAACCAGTCATGGAAACTTGCTTTAGATTGTGTATAGAGATTTATGAACAAAAAAAATGCACAGTCACATCACTGGTAATGAATCTTATTTGTTCCTTATTTAGCTTAAGCTTAAAAATTCAGACTGGCCAGGAGTACAGGCTTGTTCTATGTTTCTATGTATGCACCATCAAAACCATCAATATCTGGAAACCTTCACAAGCTTGTGTAAATGCACAGAAACCAAGAATCTTATTACTAAATTTAGCTTTTATTCAGAAACAGGTGTGCAAGACAGTAAATCAATCTTTTACTATGCCACAGGTTCATGCTTTGGGTTTTCTTTGTGTTCTTTTTTTTCTTTTTTTGAAAACTGCTTTTTCATCCGTAACTACAAATGCATTAGCAAGGATAGTAAAGTAGCACAAATTAGTTCTCTAAAGGTAGCCATTCTAATTCCTATCCCTTCCTCTGGCATTCAGGATGAAAATCCGCTCACCATTGCTGCCAGGCAAATGAGTCTATTTTAAAATTACTGTCATGGTATGCAAAGCTTGAATAACTGTCATGAATAAATATGGTAGGAGAAGCTAGTTCAGTGCTTGTTATAAAACAATGTATTTAGCATAGCATATTTTTGAGCTCAGTAGTACTATTATAGTTCCCAAATGTAGTTGTTTGAGGCCCCCATCCTGCAGCAGGAGGTACATGGAAAGACATCTTAGCACAAAGAGGGACTCACGTAGCAATTGCATGGGCGTGGAGTCCACTGTATGAAGAAATTCTGAACTATTTCATAAAGCCTAAAGACTTTACCTTTCTGTCAGCAACAAATTAAAAATTCTGACGTGCAGTTTCATTAGTTTTGCAAATCTCAGATCTGAATGTGTGTATCACTGTGTTTGTTCTTCAACACTGCTACTCTGCTCTATCAACAGAACTGCCAATTTTGTTGATCACACTTTTTTTTCCTTTGATTTCCAACTTTACAGTAGGTAGGGAAGACCATCTGGCACACACAGCCTGTGATCTAGTAAGGTATCAATTTGCTCTGAGTATCAAATCACAGAATTACTGAGTCTGGAAGGGACTCCCAGAGCTTATGTGACCCAACATCCTCCTGAAGTGGGGCCAGATAAAGGAGGCTGCTCTGGCCTGTTGCCCACTGAGTTTTGGATATCTCCTTGGATGTATGTATATCTGTTCCTATGCTGATGCTAATGCTATATTCATTCAAATTGTAATGGTTTGCAGGTTTACAACTGGTTTGCAGTATCTGGGACTAAGTCTGGTGCAGAAAGAGAAAAATAGATTGTAAGAACTGCTGAACCATCATCCTTCAGTATAGGTACATGAAATAGTACATGTAAATTGACAAAAGAGGAGGAATTTGAGAGATCTGAATTTCCTTTGAATAATCAGCATTGTCTGAGGTCTTAAACAATTAATTTGTTTCCACCTTTTTTTTCTGCAGTGAGCTGGCAACTGTACAGTCCCAAGAATATACTGTCTCAAACTGCTGACTAAAATGCAGGTGCATTTGATTATGGTTTTGCATGCGTATTTTCCTTGCTACATTTCATCCCCTTACTATAGCTGAACAAAAAAATGTGCTTTTTTTGATGTTGCAAAAGAGGTTGGAAGTTTTAAATAAATTGGAGATCTGTGACATTCAAACATAGTAGAGATAAGCTTTTTAGAGCTGATGCTTTTCAATAATTGTGAAAGATGCTTTACTGTGAGAAACACCAAGGGAAAAGGAAATTACAGAGATTGTTTTCTATCAACAATACAAAAATAAATAATTGTCTTTGTAAGGTTTGCCTTGTTTTCAATGCCCTTCAGTCTGTATTCTGTTCTTT
>JAVCKT010110704.1:0-23252 GCA_032273925.1 Rhynchotus rufescens
CAATTTAAGGAATAGAATGCTTTAAAAAGTTTTGCTGGTACTTGCCTGAAGTATTAAGGAAAACAGTGATGAAAATTATGCAAAGCCTTATGCTGTTATGTGTGCTGTATGTTATTTTTAGAGTCAGCATTAAGTGGTTGACAGTTTGTTTTGAGACTACGTAATGCTCATGAAGGGAGAAGAGAAAAGAACATTTACTGTTTTGCATTTAGTGGCATAGGATTTCAGTTACTGTTTTGCTGCCAGATAATTCATTGCTGTGACCTCCTGCAATTCTTTTCAGTTAAACATTTGCTCACAACGAAACCCGCTGACCACCCTTGGTCTCCACTTACCTGCTGGCAGCCTGAAAAGTAGAAAATCTTAGACAGGGCCACGAACCGCAGTTGATCATGACTGACAGCACATATACAGCAGAGAGTTGAAGCAGCCACACTCTTCCTATTTATTCCACTATAGGCTATATATCAACATGTGACTAGGCAGCATACAGCTGAGCAATTTCTCAGCCTTTTGCTGCCAGCAGAAGGGGTTGATAAGCAAGTTTTGACTTTGAAACACTTTCATCTCTCATTTGGATGTTGCAGACTTAAATGTGGAAGAGCATGAATGTCATCAGGAAATCTTAGAATTAATGATTTTTTCCATCAGTGAATAATGCATAAACCCATCTCTTGTTACCAGCAGCAATCCATGTTGTTTTGTAGTGAAATATGCATTTCTTTTATATTTGAGAAGCATAAAGTATATTCATTTTGTGGGTGATGCAAAATTTATGCTACCATAATTATTCATTTCAATACTTTTAAAGTTTATAGGTATATTTAAATAATGTGATCGATTACCACCCTGTCACTTATCAACTATTGAAATCAAATATGATGGCTGTGGAGTGCTGAAGACTTGAGTCTTTTCCTAGTGTGTTTAAATATGGGGTTTGGGGACTGTGGGCCAGGGTATCCAGGGCATTTGGGCACTAAGTTTTACTGCAGTCTTCTAAGTTTAGCAGCCTCTACAGAAGTGGAACTTTTGAGGATGTAAGGCTTTACACCTAAAAGGAGGTGCTCACTATTTAGAGGATCAAACCCAAGATGCTGTTGTTGCTGTGCCACATGCAGATCAGGCGCAGAAACCTTCAATTTGCGTTCCTAGGCCTTGCATTTGTAACTCTGTAGTCAATATTTTTTGACTTTCTAGTGCAGTTGTATTCTGCATTTCTTTGTTTTATTGTAGGTGCACAATAACGAACTGCAGCAAAGCTGGTAGGTTTAAAAATAGAGATCCATTCAAAACTGTCAAGGTACAGGAAAAGCAGTTATAGTCATGAATCTGTAATGTTTGCCAGTTGTCTTCATTCAATTATGTTTTTGTAACAACTAGCTAGCTTTTCTTGTATTTAATTTATCTTACTAAATTGTATTTTATTACCAAAGAGCTTCTTGCCATAGTTACAGGACCAAAAAGGGTCAGGAACCAATTGTAATTGCAGTATATTTTGTAAATATGAATTAATTTTTCTAATAATAACTTGACTGTCATTTTATTTCCCCTATGTAAGCCAGTGTTCAGTATAAATGAAATCCTGTTTTTACTGAGAAAGAGTAAAAGATAAAAACGGTTATCCTGCCCTCAGTCTTTTTTCCCTCCTTTCCATCTTTCCCTTTTCTTCCTTTCCCTTTTCTTTCCATCTATTTAAAAAAAAAAATAGTATGTATGATGCATTTTGTGTTATTTCCAGAGGTTTTTTTTTTCCTCTATTTTTTTTCTCCTCTATCATATTTTGACTCTCAGTCATGTTTCTACAGGTACTTCTGATTTTTCCTCTTAGTTTCTCTCCTGTGCTAAAACTCTTTGGGCTTTGATCAGCAAGAGCAATCTTGATAATCCACATTAGTTTCTCTAGAGCTTTGGGAGGAAGAAAGGGGTTACTTCCAATGTAGCACTTTTGTGTCAGGAAGTGCACAAACCAATCAGCAAAAAAATAGTTCAGCAGATACAAGATCATGTAACTGGAGCTACTCTAAAGCCAAGAACCCTTTTTTTTTTTTTTTTTTTTTTTTTCCCTTTCATATTTTGAGGAGATAATTTTTGTTTCTCTTCAGGCCTTCAGGATTTGATTCACCAGATAACTTTTGGTGCTGAATCATCTTTTGTTGCTGAATCCATCATCCAGCAGTGATTTTCTTTGTTTAAAGACAAAAAGAAATGTCATTCTGATGAGGGAAATAGAAATAAAAGAGATTCTTAAATGGTGCCGTAGCAATTTAGTAGATGGCAATGTTTGTTAAGCAGCACTGAGTTTTATGGTACAGAAACAGCACTTGCAGTGGAGAATGAACAAAACAGATTACAGCCCTTCACCTTATATAAAGGCAAATACAATTAAATTTGTGCTAAGCTTTAAGCTAAAAGCTTTAGCACTGCCAAATACGGATCAGCAAGTCTTTCAAGACTGCAATTAGAACTTCATCTAATCTAACCAATATTTTCCAGAAGTCGCTTATCTTCAACAGTTGTAGGGCTTGACTTTTACAGATAACAGTGCCATCTGTTTCTTTTCATTTTCTACCTTTACTATCATTCCCTTTTTATGTTTTCTTTACTTAAAAAGGTCATTCATACCTCAGCTCTGTGCATGACTATGGCAGGAGCTTATAATCATGTGGGATGCAGAGAGTTCTTCCTGGGTGACACCTCTGCTGTTTGGTTTTCAAATAAAAAGGAAAGGCTTACTTTCCCCCTCAGGTCTGCTACGTAGTAGGAAAGTGGACTTATTAGTGGCACTGAATTTGTTTAATATCATGCCAGAACTAATTCAGTGCTGTCCATTATTTAAATAAAACAACAAATGCTTTTCTTGAGCATTTGAAAAAGTCTTCTTTACAGTTGGAAGTAGAAAAAAAAGTTAATCTTTTTTCGACAAGAGTGAAGTTGCAGCAGTTTTTTTAAAAGCAAATGGCATTATTTCTTTCTTCTACATCATATTAGTCTCTTTTCTAGTATGTTTTTAGTTATTAATGTCTTAGTGGGAGTCTTTGCTGCTTCCTTTTGTTATAGACTTTATGAATTGGATTTCTGTTACATGCATATCATCATCGTCTTTGTTAATGTTTAACAGTGACTTGTTTAGATTTATAATTAGTAGTTTTTTAAGGACTTTATTACTTAATAAGCTTTATTAAACAGCAGCATAGATCATTATTCCATGTTTTGGATGAGTCACATATGAAGTACAAAGTGATAGTATATTTGAACTGTCATTGCAATAAAACATATTTGCATACAAAATCAGTTTACATTCATAATTGCCTAAGTTTTTTACCTTTGCCATCAAGGATGAACATACAAACAAACACTTTTTATTTTATTCCTTAATTTGGACTCCAGAGTGCTGCTGTTGGGTTTGAGTGAATGTTATTTTGAAAAACATTTTTGTTTTGCAATTTTCAAATAAATATATACCTGTTGTTGATTGCTTTAAAAACTAATTTTAACCTTAACAAATTTTAGCAGGAGTACAGATATGTTTGTCCAGCAGAAACTTAACAAAAATATACAAATATTTGTCTGAATTAATGCAAAGATAGGGAGTGTGTTCTGCTGGTTTTTATGATGAAAAAGTCTGTTTTCTTTTAATATTGTTACATGAATATGTATTAGATTAGTGAAATGTGAAGAGATTTAAAACTCATGTTTTTGAGTATTCATTTAACTGCCCTGGTGAAGACAGATTCTTAAAGACACATAAATTTCCACTCTGACTGGATAAGGTATACTTTATTACTTCAAATCCCATCTTCAATTGAAGTCATGCCAAAAATGGAGGAATTATATCGCATCCAGATTACTCTAAAGTATGTTAAAATGTACTATGTACCCTGTGAGATTTGCATTATTTATGAGAGTTCTAATATTTATTTACCTGGCTTTGTCATCATTCTATCTTTTCAAAAACAAAAGCTGAGATTTGTATCTTAGCTATATTGGTGTAAATCCAGAATAACTCCCTATATCTGTGACTAAAACTTGATCCACTGAGAGGAAAGAAATCCCTCTGCCCAGCATGGAAAATGAACTGAAAGGTCAGCAGAAATCTTCGTTCTTCCTTTAATTTGGTCCTGAAAGATGGAGAAGATGGAAAAGCTGTAGTTCGTAGCTTCCTAGGACACAGGGAACTCGCGGGGCTTACTGATCTGCCAGTGATTTTCCTTGAGCATAGCTGCCTTCCTGAATTAGAATCCACTTAGTCAGGGTCTCAATTTATGACTTCTTTCACATGAAGATAAACTGCATGCTGTATTGAGCTTGGTCATTTTAAAGTTAAGCATCATTTAACGAGGCCAAGGAGGAGCAGGTAGTTATAATGGTAGTGGAAGTGTTTGATCTAATATGATTGTTATGAACGGATTTGAACACTGTTATTCTGAGGTTAGTCAGAGCGGGAGAAATAACTTGTGTCTCATTCACAGCGTCTCATGAAACAGATGAAATCCTAGGAGAGGTTGCTTGTCTTGAGCTGCACTCTCTTACTCTGGTTGGTTTTGTTCATTACCTGAAGCTCTGGCTCTTTAGAGACAGTATTGCTTCTCTTTGGGCTTAACTTTCTTTCTGGGGAAAGAACAGAGCCAGCTTTTATCTCCTCGGCAGATGCTGCCCTGGACGGGTTTTACATCAGAGTCCTGCAGCCTGTGAGTTTTACACTCTATCTGACTAGAGAAGGCTGCCTGGGAGCTATGTTACTAGCAGACTTCACCTCAAATCACAGCGTTCTTCTCCTGTTCTTTGTGCTTTCTGCTACTTGTGTCCTGCATAGGTTCCTTTTCCTTCACCTTAGCTACCAAGCATAACCTTTCTGTAACCATGCTCCATGTGAGCTTTGGCCTTGACTCTGTGTCTTCACGAGGGACCCCAGTAACCCTGTGGGAATGGGGGAACTGAGCGCCCACCTACTTCGCATAGACCTCCTAGCAACCACAAACATTGCCTGTCAGAATTCCAGACCCAACTCAGTCAGGAGGAGATGAGCCTCAGAAGAGTTATGCTGCTCCTTTCCTACCACATGATGAGGAAAATTTGTTCCTGTTGCATTTTATCATTTAATCAGGTGGGTGATAGTACTGAGTTTGGGTTGGGATGGCTTTAATTTAGCTAACGCTGAAAGGATTGGGATGCGTGAAGCATTCCAGTGCTTCACGCAGAAGAGTTAAGCAGTGATACTAGAACTGGTATTAGAAATGTTTGACCTTTTAGTGAAGGCAGGAAAAGTAATGAAACTTTTTTCCTCTACTGTTTCCAACAAGACTGGGCTTTAGAAGAATTCAGAATATCAAAGAATATTTGTGTGTCTACGTTTTTTCAGCCTCACAAAGATACACAGCATTGCTTTTTGATTTGCTTTGCTTTGCCCATAATGTCTGTTCGTGGTGGAGTAGAACACAGTATTGTAGTTAAGACTAATGCATTTGAAAATGCTTCAACCTCACTTGAGGGTCATTTCATATACCTTTATTCTAGCAATTTAATGTTCAAAGACTATTGCTACGTTTATACGACTGCTTCTTGGAACAAGCCTGTAAGGATAAAGAAGTGTTGGTTTTCACCACACTGAGAAAAGGCTTTAAGCACGGGAGCTATGTCTTGTCTCAGACTGTGCGGCAAGTCAAAATACTGGGTGAACAGAAGCAGGACTTAAATTTGCATATTCTCCAGGCTAGGATGGACTGACATTTCCACTATTGCAGGAGGATCCATCTTTACGAATTGACTCTTATCTGTAATTCTCTTAGAGAGATAATGATTAAGCTGCAGTAACATCAGTGTGGTGGACTGATCCTGAGTTTCAAGAAAAAATCACATACTAGCTTCTCAACAATTTGAATTTTAAAGTCTTCTTTAGACAGAATCATTTTTTCAGAAGTCTGGGAACGCTCTTGTGACTCAGCTTCTTTTTCACATTGTAACTTGTTGCATAACTTGCATGTTATGTATATTTAATTTTGACAGCAGGATTTATTATTTATTCTTCAGTATAATTTATTTACTCTTCCATTTACTATTCCTTGTCTCCAGTGGGGAATTCATGTTTTATGCTAAAGCCATTGGTACTACGATGATTCTTATCCTGGATTATGGTAGAAACTACCTTGGTATGGTAGGAGTAAGGACTGCTTTCACCACCCTCAAAGCAACTACTGGCATTGTGAATTGCATGTGCTGGTATAGTCGTATTAAACAGCATCAATAGTCTGAAGCTTGACCTCACAAGGGGTATTTTCCCAATGAGGTCACCTGTAAAGTGGAGGCACCTGGAAAGATTTCTGTTTGTTATAATCTTCCATATTCTAACCTTTCTTTTCACATGCTACGAAAGATCCAGATAACCAATCCTGTCCAAGGAGAGAGAAGAACCCCCTAATATGTAGTTTTAGCAAGTCAAAATGAGACAAGTGATTTTAAAAGAAACAGTGAGAAACCTATGATTTCATCTTTCTTCAGAGTGGTGGAAGTTCTGCTCAAAAAAGGGCGTCCTAGAAGAAAGCAAAGGACTTTGAGAAAGTCTTTTTGTTAGATATTCTCCTTAATACTTACAGATTTATAATATTTATAATAATACGTATAGAAGTATAGATTATATGATTTGGTATGTGGTATTATAACTGCTGCTGGCATGTCACCTTTTCCCATTTTATCGAAATTGTCTTTTCATGAGTGCTGTAACAATATGTTTTCAAACCAATTTAAAACAATTTGCCTGCATATAGATGATAAATACCTCGCCAAATAGCATTTGGCTCTTGATCAGCACTGCAAGGAATAGCTGTATTGTGCCAGCACAATAGGATACTATTGAACTGGCACTTTCCTGCGTAGTGTAAACAAACTATATTGTAGAAATCAGACAATACGAAACAGAGAATCAACCTCAAAAGAGACAGCAGGCAGCTCTAATTTTGTTTGTGTAAATACTGATGGTTTTATCAGCAATTGTGGGGACAAGTGACCTCTTGTGGTACAACTGCAATGATTTTTAATAATTATTGAAAGGCTTTCATATTCTTTTTTTCCATAGGTGAAATTGGTGTATCTTTGGGTCTTTGATTTAATATTATCAGTAATTTGTGAGTTTGATGGTTGAGTGTGGATGTGCTTTCACAGTATGATGCGTTACAGAGTTTCAAAAGTCTGACAACTTGCTTTAAACAAGGCTTTTCAGTTTCTCCTGGATGCACAGCAGAGGTGGTTGTAATGGCTGGTGAAAACACTTTAAATCAGAAAATAAAAATGAGAGGACTATCTAATTCAGATCCATTTGAAGATTATTAAAATATTCACATTAGTCTGTAATACACGTCTTCTAGTTTTTCTCTTTGCTGCTTATTTCTATTTAAAACTGGGTATGAACAGAGAAGATCCTTGCTTAATTGTGAATGTGTAATGAACTTTTATTTGGTGCAGTTCATAACAGAAATGAGTAGACAGAAAAAATATATTAACATTAAGGTGGCTTATTTCCTAATTAGAAAGTTCTATAAAATGTAATCAATACCAAATGAAGATATGCATTTACTGAAGACTTCACATTGATCAGTATAGCGAGTTCATTAAAAAAAAAGTCCTTGCATGCACAACCATCAGTGTACTGGATAGTTTAACTAAGCTTTGCTCAATATGAGTAAATAGACTTCTTCTGTGAGCTAGAAGTAAAAATCTGTGTTTTGTTTCATTCAGTTCATCAGTTTTCTACTGTTTCTTGGAGTTTGCCTGAGACCTGCTTTTTTCTAGCTTAGCAAACTATACTACCACTAACCTCTTCTCTTCCTGACAGGATGGTCTCCCTCAGCCTAAGCATGCATACATGCCCCAGCTGTATAAGAGGCTTTTAAAGACTTATTAAAGAATTTATTTTGCCAAGACAACACAAGATGCCAAACTGCACTGTAAATAGTGAACAGTCAGATGTTAGATTTGATAAATCAAAAAGAAAAAAAAAATCTATAACCAAACAAATACAAGGGAAAAGATTGTCTGATATTCCAAACAGAAAAAACTTGAGACTTTGACTATATTCAGAACAGAGAAGATTCCTCATAGAAAATAGGGCGAGTTGATTCATATGACAAAAAAAATTTAGTAAGCAGCTGTTATCATGAATAATTTGCACTGAACAGAAGTTCATATTTTATAGCCCCAGGTAAGTGTTTTGAAAAACAGACAAAAAAGAAAAAGAAGAAATCTCTATAGTCACAAAATAAAATGCTGCCTGCTGTTAAAGGTGTGCAAACAGATCTACAAAGCTCTGTCTCAATCTGTTATGTTCCTATTGTCTGGGAAATATCCATTAGCTTAGAAATAAAGATCTTGTTTTCTTTCAGGCTATTTTCTTATATTCTTTTTATGTATCTATCAGATTGAATCAAAATCTTAAATATATAAATGCTGACTTTTTTTTCCTAGTGTGTGTATGATTAATGGTAGTTTGATTCATATCTAACTGTGACTTTTCTGTGAAGGATAATCAATTTGGTTATATTGGGGAAAGTTAGTCATGCATTTTGAGGTACTTTCAACTGCATTTATAGTGCCCACAAAGATGATTTTTTTCCCGGAATACTTCAAATTCACCAAGTTAATTCACTTTGCACAATATTCAGTAAAGAAAGAACAAATGAAAACATTTTCTCTTTGTTATCCAAAATTGAAAACATTGCGAGTATCTGGATTAGATTACAGCATTTGTGGAGGGACATAAAATATACTTGAACAGCACCACTGCTGCTGCATAGTATCATAGGAGA
The DNA here is from genome assembly GCA_032273925.1 of Rhynchotus rufescens. NCBI lineage: Eukaryota > Metazoa > Chordata > Aves > Tinamiformes > Tinamidae > Rhynchotus > Rhynchotus rufescens. The sequence goes on from JAVCKT010110704.1 coordinate 8,796, forward strand.
TGTAGCCCAAACTACAGAGGCCTAACAGATAAAGAATTTTGTCTGACGGGATTTCTGTGACTGAAAATTTATGGGAAAAAGGATATTGCACACATCTAAATCAGCTCCAGCAGATGCAGTGCTAGATGACTTGAAGTGTTTTCATTGTAAATCAGAATTTTCAGGCTTCATTTTGTAAATATATTTGTGTTTATATGCATAAATCTAAATATGTGTATTGATATAAAAATATACTCATTTTTTCATATGATTCAGGGTATAGAAGAAAAGGACCAGAATTTTACAGACTCCCAAAGCGAGGTTGGAAAGGACCTCTAGAGATCATTTGCTCCAACAGCCCTGCTTAAGCAGTATCAGCTAGAGCTAGTTGGACAGGACCATGTTCCATTAGGTTTTGATTATCTCCACATGCAGAGACTCCACAACCTCTCTGGGAAACCTGTTCAGTTGCCCTTATAGTAAAGCAGCTTTCCTACCTCTAAGCAGAATCTCCTCCTGGACAGAAACTACAGCTTTCATTAAAAACAACTATTAGTTTTCCAACTGTTGTCCATGTCTGCAGTGAGCCCTAGAATTAAAAGACAAAGCTGTAGGATGCCCTTCCTTCATAGTCTGTGGTTGAGTTCTGTACAAATGAAATGTTTGAGGTCAGAGAAGTCAACTGTTGATTCACTTCAGTGTTTCTTTTTGAGGTTTGTTGTATAGAGACGAATGTGCTAAGTAGTAGTCCACAGTAATAAAAATCTTGATCCAATGCGAACACAGACTAACAAGAGATCTGAAACCAGGGTTTTATCTTCCTTAGCTAGAAAAAGAAAAGTTGGTTTCTAGCAGTAAGTCACAGCCATCTTAAGTAATTCTTTTTCTCTCCACAAAATAGGTATTTTCTATTTTCAGTAATATTATGATGCTCTCAAACAGGACTTTTTTCCTATTTAAAGCCTCTCTGAACCTGAAAGAGCATTTCAGGTGTCATTAAAATGTAAATCTGTATATGTGGAAATGCTGTAATATTTATGTTCTTTGCTGTATCCATGGTAAGACTTTAGAAGTCCTTGATGATGGTTGTTTCTTTGAGACCAAAGCAACATGAGTTCTTCATTCGGCTGTACTTTTGAGAACTCTGTCCTTGTTTCTTGTGTCTCTCGAGTTCTGTAAAATAAGACTGCTTGGCTGCTCTTTCGGAATTAAGTGCCCTTTTGGAATTAAGTCTACTGAAGTGTTACTGCTTCTCGGTTGCTATGAGAATGCTAAACAAGGGGCATTTTCTAAGTACCTAGGGCAGAGAAGAAAAAATTTCTGAGCCTATCCTGTGGTGGAGGATCGTGGCCTGATATGCACACCATGGCTCAAGGTAGTAGCTTGTCTAAGGATGAGGGGGAAAGGTGGGACTAAACAGAACTCTGAAAAGTCTTGTCTGTAAGGATGGAGATGAAGTATTGGGGAGAAATCAATGAGAATGACTTTATAAACCTTAGAACAATGCACTCGCCATAGAACTACTGTGTTGGGATTCTATGAAAGTACTATAATTGCTTTTAAAAACTGACAGAACAAAGGGCTGGGCAACAGGAGAGAGAAGATTAATAGAAAAAGATTATACTTCTTTATAGATTTTTCTATTCTAGACTGCTGCTTTGATCCTTTAACAGCTTTACCCAAGGCACCACACAATAATGAAAATGAACAGAGTGGTGTCTCTTGCAAACAATATTCGATTTTAGGCTGTCTTACATTAAATAATATGAAGATCTTAACAGAAGTATTTCTGAATAACATGTTAGGTAGTCTGAATAAATAAGGTTTCTAGAATGTGCTTTTACTCGTGCATAAATCTTTAGGATAAAAACTTTATGTTAGTATTTCTACTTGTTTCTGTCCTTTTTGTAGGATAATCCTATCTTCTTGCTTTTGAAAGAATGTTTGAAATAATAAAGTCCAGATTCTTCAGTGCCTAAGAAGCAGTAGAATGGGATACAACTTCACCAACTCTTGGAGTTTGTATTTTATAGTTATGTATTGTAAATATGATGCTACCAAACATCAAATACTGAGAGGAGATGAGTGAGTAAAAAAGTATCAACGTGATACTTTTGAGTGAGACTTTTGTTGTGAAAACTTGCATCACTTCTAGTAATTATTGAATTTCATTATTCAACTTATATGTGCGTATGTAGTATTTGTATGCAGATATATATCATATTATACTAATATTGTAAAGCTAGACTTTCATAAGTTTTTGAATGTCAGAAAACTATTTTGAAGGCTTTAAAGTGTTCTTTATCAAAACTGCTGGCTCTGTGATTGCATTGGTTAATAACTAGCAGTATATTCAGCAATTTTGCAGAGGCTGTTTAGAAGCGATACTCTAAAAAAAAGATAAAAATATTCTTGAGATTCAGATAGTTGCTACAGTGAAACTTTGCTGCTGCAGCTGTAAAATAGAACATTTAAATATGAAACTTATTTATGACAATTTCTTAACAGCCTATCAAACAGCTTTATATAATTTCTTTTGGCCCGAGCACATCTCTCCAACTCTTCTCTCTCCCCCAGGCAGAAAGCAGCTTGTGCAAAGAGTGTTCTTTTTCCTACTGATTTGGCTTTGCTCACTTTTGAAACTTTTTCCAGTTAAAAACTTGAAATGTCTCTAGATTAGATCTTCCTGTGATACTTTCTCACACCACAAAGGACTGTGCCCCAATATACAGAATAGGAGGGATGTTTACCTGTCCTCCTTCAGAGCCATGGACCAAGCTGAGCCATGTTCTCAAGCGTCCTACCATGAATGTGGTTTTGGAAGTATTTGTGTAATTTGTTTTGCGTTAGTAATCTAGACTATTAAACTGCGGAATGCAGCTTTTTACACAGTTGCTCATACTTCTAGGAAGAGACACGAAACCCTATCTATTTCAGTATAAAGCTTGATTTTTATTGCTGTGTGTAGGCACTGTTGCTGCAAAATGCACTGCTGATATGATCATGGTTTAATAAAAAACTGCAGCAATTGTAACTGAAGTTAACTGCAAAGAGAAATGCATGGTACAGTTGTTCTTCGGTGCACCCATGCAAATTCTCATCCTAACTGGGCATGGGTCTGCACCCAGTGGTAGGGGCAATCTGGTGTTGGCTTTGTATGTGCTTAAGCCACTGTTTTTGAGGCCCTGGTTTAAACTCCTGTCAAACTCCTCAGCCTAATGATTGCTATTAACTCAAAAACCCTGAAAACTTAGAGCTAGCACTTGGCATAATGATTTAGGTGGTATTTAATCCATATAAATTACGTGCCTGAGTCTTTGTTTCCCGAGTGTTACAAAAAAAAAAGCGTGAAACTAGAAATATGCTCAGTATTTATTTCCTTTTCCCTAAAGTTATTATGTGGTGCCATTTGAAGAGTGACTTGGTTGTAGTAAAGCAGAGCACCTGAAGATTAAAAAATGTGTATGTTAGTAAATAAGTCCCTGTCTAAAAATTGTATACAAAGCTGTATATTCCTAGTGTGTATATTTTTGACCCAAAAGATACTAAAGAGTTGTTGCTTTTTTATTTTGTTGAAAAAACCTTACCTATGACAATAAATATCTTCTTCAGAGGGGCTATAGATCTCTGCGTTTTCCTTAAGGCCTTAGATCGTTTTTCAGATTTTGGTGGAAGAGTGTGTTGGAAAGGGAGTACCAACCATAAACTGTAAAAACTTTTCTCCTGGATCCTTTATTTGTTAGTTATTAGTGCAGCAAAGTGCAGTAGTGTGTAGGCACAGCCATATTAGTTTTATTCAGCGATCCCAGCTTTAACAGAGCCGAGTTCAGAGGTATTCCATTTGGGCTTTGCATTTCTTTCTCCGATGGGGATGCTTGAAGAGGCTATATTTTTGAGCAGCCCAGCCCAGTGGCTTTATAGCCAACAAGGTCATGTAAAGAATGATAGACTGTCTCTGTGGACCAAACAATGTCCTTTTCAGCAGAGCTGTGGCTGTAAATTGCAGTAAAGTGCTGCAGGTTTTGAGTCTCGGAGAAAAGGAGGCAGGCAGACTTAATGTCACCTTTCCAGGCGCGCTTGCATTATGTAGCTGTGCTTTTAGTAAGGCTGACACTTCTACACTTTCAAAGGCCCTTGTCATAACTGAACTGGCGTTTTAAATGATTAGCTCTTTCAGAAGGAAAGTCTCAGGGAAAAATGTTTTGTGTTGATTAAGTTAAACCCAAACCTGCTTAAGCCAGGATGTCAGTTGTGTGCTTCAGGAAAGTATTTTGAAATTTGCAGGGTGATCATGCTGGTGGTGTGTGTCTTTTGTTGCTATTCCCAGTAAGCCTGGTAAGTTCACCACATCTATGCTGTGCTGAAGGTTTACTAGGGGCTTAGCATCACCCATCTCCAGGTACTTTATCAGCATTGACCTTGCTTCAGACGAGGGCTGGAGAAGTGGAGCATGACGTTCTCTGCAAATAACCACAACTTCCCAGGGAATATATGGTGCAAGGCAGCCAAGCTGAGCTTTTTCGGTGTTTATCATCCTCTAGCTGCTGAGGCAGCTTGGAAAAAGAAGAAACCTAGTAAAAACTGATGGATGAGGAAGCAAATAAATTAGAGTCTGGATAGGAACATAAAAACAGCTGAGAGCTGGGACAGAGGCAGTAGAGAGAGATAGGAAGAATTTAGATAAGTTGAAAGGAGAGAGAAAAAGCAATAAATAGAAGCAGAAAGGAGAAGAATGAGATGAGAGGTGGGAAGAAGAGGGAGGGCTGTGCGTGATGAGATTGATTATCTCTGTCCATCCCTTTTCCTCCTTGGGAAGCTGGAATTGAACACTGATTGAATACTGATGGCCCAAACTTGTGTGGTTCGGTGTGAAAAAAAATCTTTGTCTTTTCATTCTCCTTTTAAAAAAAATAGTAATAATCACATCTGCATATTTCAAACACTTGCTAAGTCAGGAACTCTCTCAGTTAGGAAATAATATGTGAAGAGTGCCTGGGTAACATTAGTTGAAGTCAGAGAAGTGGGCTATGATACCTGTGCTTTATGCAGGAACCCTTCCTTTTACAATGCACCTAGTGGGAGAGCGCAGAGGTGACAGGAGATGTGGTGTTTCTGGGGGATGTAGTTTGGAAAGCCCCAGTTCATCTTACTGCAAGAGATCAAGCTGTGGCACAAGGGTACAGGAAAGGAATGGATTATTCCCAGGTTAGGGCAATAGAAAGCCCCGTGTGTGTTACTGCACAGGCAGCTTTGCCAGCCTTTCCAAGCAGCTTTGTTGTCTAGTTGAAAGGTCTGACATGTGATTTACAGAAATAAATAGGTGCTCACTCTTTTAATAATAACTTTGATTTTTTACTGTCATTTTTAGAGACAATATAAAAATCAAGCTAGCATGTTTTAATAGTGTGCATGCCTGAACAACTTTAAAATTACTTATTCATGCATTCCATCTTCTAGTTGTGCAGTTCACCTTATGTATAATAGGCCATTAAAATTGCTACAAGATACATTTTTTATTTAAAATGTTCTTTGTGCATAGGCTGAGTTTTCTTTAATTTGATTGGGATTTTTAGCAAGAGAAACTTCCCATCCCAAAGTCATGTGTACAGGAAGAAAGGTACGTGCTAAGATGACTTGGCAGATAAGACTTGTCTTTGGGCTGTGACCTATGTTCCATGTGTGGGCAGTCTCTTGTCATTACTGATTCTGGAATGGGCAACTGAATTTTAAGTATACAAAACTGGATCACTTTACGTATTTTTCTAGCGGGGATACTTAAGATTTTATATTTCTCAAAAAGGGAGGGAAATGATCTAAGGTTTAACTGCATTATTTGAAAAGTAGTAGTCTTCTATGGTCATGGTTGTGTTGAGGAACTGTGCCGTCGCTGCTGCCATATTTTAGCATATGTAGACACTGAATTAGCATGCCTGGTTTGATAACGAGGTACTTCATTTGACTTAAATATGAAATGAAAATATTTTCTCAAGTGTCTTACAGTGGATTGACTATTTACCAATGTTTGAATGAGGAAGGCACAACAAAAGAAAGAAAATATTCCCTCCAATACTGAACACTGTAGACGCATTAAGAATAATATATAATGAGAAAATAAATCTTTTATAAATTCAGAAGTATGAACTGATTCTCTTTTTTTATAATTTAAGAGGATGGAGTACTGCTATTGGGAATTTGGATCCAAATTTCCGCTACAGTACCCAAGTCAAAAAAGAAACCAGTATTCTTGGGCAATGGCCAGATATCCTCTCTAATGTTTAGTTAAGATAAATCTCAGAAGAGCTAAATTTAGAGAGAATTAGCTCTGAGAATTCTCTTAGGAGGGAAATAGGGGCACATGACAGAGACTATTCCTATGACATGACAGAGACTATTCCGTGGGGCCCCTATCATTGGCAGGAGCTTTGACAGTAGTAGTGGCCACTGACACTTTCAGTGTACATACAAGAAATAAATTCCAAGAAACTAGTGGTGGTGCAAATTCATATGCAAGGTTATTTGGGGCTAACTTTTCATTGTTGACTTCGGAGATTTCGTGGGCCTCTTCAATAGAGGAGCCTTTCTCATCACATAAGAGTGACTTAGAACTGCGTTGATTGATGTTATTAGGACCTAATTAGGTACTACCTAGAAATAACTCATCAGTTGTTGTATTTTGGCATATAAGAATCGAGTTGCAGAAATACTGAAGCACTGTAATCATGTGTCATTATAGATCTTGCCATCTGATGTATGTTAATTTTTTCACTGCTTCAGAGAGTCTAAAAATGCAAATATGGCAAAATACAAAAGTGACTGAGAAAAATTATTTGTACTTGATATATTTAATTGTTAGCTAGAGGATATTTTGAATGAAATGTTCAACATCAAAACACCATAAAATTGCTTTTTCAGAAATATCTGTTATTTAATTGTGTAGCTACTTTTAGCAAAGAAATTAATTGCATATCTATGTTTTTAATTTGTAGGTACATTGAAACCTTAAAGGAGCACAAACCAAAAGTTATCTGGGATGAGCAAATTGCTGAACACTACTTCGAATACAAAAAGTAAGTTAAAGCTATTTACCTACTTTTCTGCAAATATTCACAGGCATAGTCCAGTATACAATGAATTACCAGTTAGCTTGCTAGCTCATCTTAAATCTGCTGAGTGTGTCTTAGAACATCTGAAGTTTGTACTGTGGGCAGCAGCCTAACCAAAACTAGTTCTTATAGGAGATTGTGGAATGAGAGCCTGATTTTAGAACTCCTGGTGAGCAGGTTGACCAGGGAACAAACTCATATCAAGTCAAATGAACTATAGAGAAAGGTAATAGCAGTGATATCAAGGGACATTCAGATGGAGTAATTAAAAAGCCTAGAAATGGTTTCTTTAGAAGACGCCTGAAGACAAAGAGTAGTAGTTTTCTCTGACCTGTCTTTCTCATAATGAAATGTCAGTAGGATTCCTAATGATAAGCAAATTCCAACTTCAACATATTTTAAGTAAGCAACAAATGCTTATCAAGCCTCTGTAACTGTTCACTATCCTTGTGTGCCATCTCATTTTGGTAACATACTTTTAAACTTAAAAAAACAAGCTTAAAACTTGAACTATCTTTATATCTCAAATTTAATTTTCCATAGTTCTCTCAATCTGCAGTTTTTCTCTGGGCTTTTAGACTTCTCAGCCGTGTATATTCCTTATCAGGAAAAAATGTTTACGTGTATGCTGGCAGTATTTTTTTTTCTAATAATTGCGTAGAAGAACTGTTCTTTCATTTTGAGTTCTTTGGTATCCTGTTTTGAAATTATTTTGTCTGTCAGAAATCTGTAAAGTATTTGTCTTGACTAAAAAGAAATAAATTGGAAGTGTTGTTTCACTGATCTTCAATGAAAAATCTAATTGGAGGCACAGTGGCCACTGGATGAAAGCTTGCACTCAGAAAAGTGAATCAAAGGGCAGTATTTGAATGGCCAGCATCTGAGATTCGCTCCTCAAACGTATTTCCTATATGCTTCCTTGCAACCTGAACATGCAGGAAAGTGAAAACCTGTCAGTACTGCATTGTTTGCCTTTGAAAGACAATCTTTGGAAATTCTTATTTGTGGGCTTTCTGGAAGAGGCTTTGGTGCATAAAATGTACTGGATCCGACAATCAGTCTAGATGTCATTGGGTGGGTTGTGCCTGGCAGGCAGCCGTGCAGCTCAGCGTCTCTGCCGTGGGGCAGCTGGCTGCACAAGAGGACTACGTGAGTGATCTCGTCTCCAGTCACCACTTCTGTGTTGCATTGAATGTTAATGGCAGCCAGGCCTGAAGTAGGTTTCACAAGTGAAGCACCTCACCTGAAACTCTTGCATGGTTGCAGTTGCCAAGTAATAAAATCCAAAATCTTTAAGCAAAGCACGACTAAAGCTTTTCATGTAGTACTCAAAGAACCGAAGGTTGCCATTAGGAAGAGCAGTAGAAAGCCGTTGCCTCTGAGTACTTGTACCTGTGCACTTTCCACTTAACAGTGGGCATTAAATAAAGCGATTTTTACCAGCAGTATCTGCTTGATGTGTCCATGCACTCTGCATTTCTTCCTGCCCTAAGTGGTGAAGTGGTGCTACATGTTTCCTGATGTCTCTTTACTAGCAGTCAAAAATACAGCAACAGGATTCATGCTTAGGGAAGCTTGCCTTATCTTTGCCTTATATGCATTTAGTTTAACATAAAAGATGCTAATTGCTGGAATTTGGGAAAATCTTTGCCAGGTTGCACCTGACACCCAAACATTTTTATCCTTTTCAGATGTGCCTTTAGTAGGTACAATTGTCCTCTGATATGAGAGTTTTATAAATAATGTTACATGACAACAGGCTATTTCAGTGCATTTATTTGCATCTAATATCAAACCACCTCTCTCTCAAAAAAGGTGCTTTTTGAGTTTATACCCTGTAGGAACATCTATTTTAGCTATCAGCCTTTTCACTTCTCTTAAAAGCTGTCTTCCTTAATACTAACTAATAATTGTATTCCTCCTATTTAACATGTAGTTTGTTATGACCAGTTCTTTCTTGGATGGAACATTATGCCTGTAGAAATTTGGGCTTTTATGCTAATCTACAATTACTTTTCAGTACTTTGTGTTAACTGTTAAGAAGCTGAGGAGAGTGTGCCACTTCTTAGATGTTTTGAAAGGCCTTATCCTGAAGCATTTCAAGGAATTTCCTTAGATAACCAGAGTTGTTTTTCTTCTCTGTTTCTGCGGCTTGAATATGACATGATGCAGTTTTTGCACAAACACTACTCAAAACAGATCTCTTGCTGTACTTAGTCTTCTGTTGAATTTTCTAGCACTAGCCCTGCTAGTGTCATCAAAGTTCATGAAAGTCAGGAGAAATCATTCTGGAAACCTTTCTGACAAATATTCCTAGAACAAATACCCATAGGACAGTTCCAAGGCATACTTCTCAGACACCTTGTGCAGGTGTAACTTCCCCTACTTGCCCTCTTCTCCTTTCCACTTTGTATTTGTGTGCTGTGGTGTGTTTGTATCTTCAGTAGAGCAGGGGCAGGATTAGAAGTTTTTGCCTTCAGTAGAAAAGGCAGAGAAGCAGAGATGATTTTGGCTTCACCCCCTGTAACTAGAAGCTTATGACTAGAGTGCAGGTATGCACCAAATGACACGGATGGTGAAAGTGTCTGATACTGGTGCCGGAGTCCAGCTCAGAATGACTACTAGGGAAGAAATCTCAGATATACCAATTACCAAATAACAAGTATTCTCTGCCTTTGATATGGACGTAGTAAGTCCCTTCTGCTGAACGTACCAGTATGTCTTATTTTTAATAGTAGTAGCTCTTTCAGAATAAAATCAGTAGTTTTCTCCAGCGTTGTCTACCTTTGTTTCTTGTTTATGGGAAGGAATAAAACTGTCCTTGAACTCTAACATAAGCTACGAATCTTATGGAAATCTACCTAACTTGTGATTGTGATTATTTAATTTTTGTGCTTTGCAGAAATAAAGGAGGAAAACATGCTGTCTTCTATCCAACGTTGAAGGTAGGTACCCCTCCTTCTGCTCAGACAATAGGAAAAAGTTGTTTCCTTGACATTTGTTGGGTTATTGAAATACGTTGAAAAATGCTGTACGGAGACTTAAGCTTTTGTAAAAGAAGTTCACACTGACATACTTATTATGATTCAAGACTTCAGCTGCTTGCCTGTATGACAAGCTTAGTTTTTCTGTCTAATGCATAATTGGGTTTGGGGGATCACTGAAGATTAGGCGTGTTTAGAGAGAATACACTAAAGGATGAACCAGTGTTCTGAGAGGATCCATTCGAGTGCCTAGTGTAGGTGTGCACAGACATCTGATTCTCAGAGAAGAGACATGGAAGAAAATTTCCCTCTTAACATGTTGACTGGAAGCCTGAGGGAGTTTTTGCATTCCTCTGTAGGAGGGTCATTTTTCATACTGTAGCCCTGAATCACCCTCTTTTTTTTCAGAGAACATTCTTTAAGGTTTTGAAAACTGAAATGTTTGGCCTTGTTATAAACCTCTGGTGGGGCATATGATTTTGGTCCTCGCAATAATCTGCAATATGCCAGGATGTATGATACAATGGTCCTTTCAGCCTTCCTAGGAAGCTCTCTTAAATTTCCTTATATTAACCTAAAGGCAGTATCTTGAGCCTCTGGTGGCTTTTAATATCGAAGAGAAACAATTCCTTAATGAAAGTATATCATGTTTAGAGAGAACAGAGATCTGTTATGATTAAACCAGTGTGAAATTATCAAATTTTCCCTTTTTCTAAATGCAAATATTCCTCTAAATTTCATTAGGATGAAACTACTTTCCTCAATAAACCGATAGTGATAGTGAAAGTACTGACATATATGGGCTATTAATTACTATGTCTAAATATATTCTTGCTGGTTTCATTCCTGGGGGATTGAAAAGCATCAATACAAGCCTCAGAGAGAAAAGATAAATTGTTCTGAATATGCCAGGCCACATGCCCTTTGATCACGTTGAATGATTTCACCAGTTTATTATCAGCACTAGCTGTGTTAATTAAGTAAATTAATTAAGTAACATTTGTTCTTTAGTGTTTTTTAATAAACAGATCTCCTAATAATAATATATGCTCAACTGTGGTGTTGGTAAATTTTATAAATAGAAAAGTAGAATTTCCTTCCAATTCCAATAAATTTAAAATGAAATATCTTACGAGATCTGTATGCTGGAGCAAAGCAAATTGCTTGCACTGAGTTGGTCAGTTGAACACTGAGTATTGTTTTATTTTCCCCTCACAAATGCGTTTCTTCCCCTTTTAAATGCTGTCATCAATGGTGGGTTGTCTGCTCGGAACAGACTTGTTCAGGGTTAATTAAAAGCAGTTGAGAACTCCAGGCCCAGCACAGCTGTTAATGACATCTTGACACTTGATTCTACATCCTATGGAAATGAGCTTTCAGAGCACCCTTGTGCTGATAGCGGTTCAGACATCTCAGTACCACACAAAGTACTCTCATACTACAAAGCATGAAAGCATGAAAATAGAAGGTTCAAAGATATTTTGAATATCTGAACTGAGAGAAGTGCAGAATATGAATTGTAACGTTATTTCTGTTGTAAACATGTAAATCAATGCTTGTAGCACAGATAAGGATATTTTTCAATGTTAATCTCCCAGAATCTATTTAAAATGAACCTTTGATGTGAAAATTATGACTCTGTCCTGAGAGAAGGCAGTCTAGTTAAGAGACCTTGATGGTATTTGACAAGTTGTTTTAATTGTCTTCAGTGATTTTACCCATGGGAAACTTCTGTAAAGAGTTGGAATTTTTATATGTTGCAAAGTGATACCTTAAATTAGAGTGGTCCTCTGCATAGTTCATAAATCTGATTTATTTCTGTGGTATTTCATCTGTTTAGGTAGCCAGTATGTACTAGGTCACTGAATTATCTAGTGCAATTAACTGCTTCTCACTGTATGACTACTCGATAAACAGAGAATATTTGAAACAGAGATGTTACTTTTGAGCATCTGATTTGAGGATAATTATTTTTTAAAAGCCTGATAATGATGTAAAGAAATGGCAGCAGGGAATGTCTAATGTCTCTCATTAAAAGTGGTTGGTTTGTTTGTCTTTGTCCTAGTCCATCCAGCTGCGTTTAGAGCTTGCAAAAGAATTGGGCACTGGGATATCCATCTGGGAGCTGGGACAAGGCCTGGATTATTTTTATGACCTGCTTTAAATCGGAGATGATCTGCAAAAGACTTTATTTGCTTCACCAAGACTCTGCCTTCAATTAATTTGGGTATTCTGGGCAGGTGATTTTTTAATAATTAGAGCTTTTTTTTTGTAATTTATATCATATGTGTATTAAACTTCTCTTTTTTCCGCAGTAAATTACCTTTTCTGATTTACTATATAAACATGATGCCTAACATCTGATAAAATCCAGAGATAAAACACAGAAAATCTTTTTAAAGTTGCTGAATTTGCAGTCATTGAAAATGGAACAGCACAACTAGGATGGCATGGCAGCAGAATTCAGAGGGTTTTTTTCTTTTTTGGAATATTTTGTACAAAAAAATGTTACGGAGAAGTTACTACAGTCTGAACATGGTTTAATTCTGAGGTCTGTTGAAACAATTCCTGGTAACTGAACAAATACACTCATCAGGTGATGTTCAGCAAATGTAATATATGATGGATTCTCTACATTACATTAACAACAAAAGACAGAAAGTAAGCCTAAAATAAAGATAAGGAGACCAACTGAATGTCTTTCCTTCTGGCTGGTAGAGAGTTAAATGTGGACAAGCTATGCAGTTAGCTTTGTCCTTTATTTTAATAAATGCCATATAGTTCAAAATCACAGTAATTTCAATTCATGACTTGTTTCCAATTCACCTTTTTGCACGCAGGAAGCACCCCATGATTTCTGTCTTGCTTAGTGCCTCAGTTTATAATACTAGTGCATTATGCATTAGTCTGTCATAATGCTAACTCTTAGCACCAAAGCCTGTAGTGGAAATTGTACGTATGCATGTAGCAATGGATTACGTGCATTGTCCCAGTGCTCAGAGCCCCAGAGCCTTTTGGCTTAAAGGGGTGCTGTGAATCAAAATCTTTCCAAGTAAAGCTGTTATTCATTTACCATACACATTGGCACTTTAACCTCCATGATGCAGAATTTTTTATTAACCGAAGGCTATATCAATCCGTGAGCTTATAAACAAAGCTCTCAAACCATTCTGAAATCTTGCCTGTTTTTCACTTTACAAGTTGTGGATTTGTAGAAATATATGGACCTCAAAGCAGTTTTTTGGAAGGAATAAGGGGAGATGCTGTGAATTTGATGAGGAAGTTGCTGGTCATCAGCCGAGATGCAGGCAATAGCTCTGCACACCCTCAGGTCTCCTCTTGCCACTTAGAGTTGTCACAGAGATAACCACACTCCTCTCTTTGTGTCCACACTTTATGGTAATTAATCTCCATGGGGAATTTATCCATCCCAGCTAGTTTCAACAGACTAAATCCTGCTGTAATCCAGCACTGATTAAAGAACTATTGATCTTCACCTCTCTTTAGTCTGGCATCTCTCAACTTCTCATACTGCAAGTATCCAGCAGGGTTTTACTAATCAAGCTTTTTCTTCCGTACCATTAGTGCTAAGATAATTTGCTATGTGATTCCTCATGTTCAATTAACTCAAGCTTTCTAGTTCATTCAAAAGCAATTTAAAGTCACTCAGGCAATGGTATCTAGACTAGCACAAGAAATAAATTCTATTATACTATTTCTACTGAACCAGAATGTTTCAGGAAAAAAAAAGTCAATAAAAATGCAAGGTTGTGCTCTGAAATTACGTCTGTTTTTATGTCATCTAATAACTAGAAATATAAAAATTGTGGAGTTGGGAGGGGAAGAAAGGGTGTTTCATTTTAGCTTGTTCTTTCCTCTCTAATTTATCCCATGTTTTTAATCATTTTTTTATACTCCATAAGGATTCTCTATGAAGTTTGGGTGTTATATTTGTCTTTGAGCTCAGCTATATATTAGAATGAAGTGTCTTTTCCATCTTTAGAGATAGAGTGTACACCTCCGTGAAAAAAATCAAACTTGCTGTATCATGAAAAATAAATATCAGATGATAAGTGCACTGTGAGTTTGAGCCATCCATGGTACACAAGTTTGTTTATTATGTCTATTCTGTTTATTATCTGTTTATAAGATGGTAAGAAAATAATGTGAAATTTTGCCTATCTCAATGAAAGCTTTCTTACAGCGGGCACATGCTCTTGTCTGTCACCATACTTCACTTCTTTGGGTTAGACTCAAAAGCAGAGTTGTCATAAATTCCCTTTTCTTCAGGGCATTTATTAAGAGAAAGTTAAAAAAAAAAAAAGATTCTGCTGTAGTTTACTGGAGCTTACCTAGAATCTTTTAAATCACAGTTTTAACAAGAATTTCTG
>JAVCKT010110711.1:0-10684 GCA_032273925.1 Rhynchotus rufescens
TCAATCTGCTCTGATGTTAGGAAACTCTCCTTCAGTTGAGCATATCAGAGACAAACATTTTCTGTAGTACTTGTTAATCAGACCGGGGCTTTCAGGTGGCTTCTTTCATGCTTAGGAATGTCAGGTTCTAGCACCGCACTTGAGCTGCATGAGCCACAAGGGATGTGAGAGCAGGCTGGAGAGCTGCTTCTCCTGCGTGACCAGCACTCCGGGCTCAACGAGCACAGTTCCACCATACTGACTCTGAACATTAAACCTGATTCATAAACCAGTTGATGACACTAAGTTACACAATATTTTCTTGTCTGCTTTTGAGTCACCCATTCAGTCTAGAGATGAAAATTACATATTAGTAGCAGGAATTCAATATATTCCCTTTTCTCTGACCCACTTTTATAAGCCTGATTAAATCTTTCTTTCTTTTTCACTGATACTCTAATAATGCAGTACTTCAGAGCACTGCAGGCATCTTTGGGACTTAAACACAGTTACAATTTGCCCAACTCAAATGGTTGCTCCATGTTCATCTCTCACCTTTTCTCCCATACAAGCACATGTATGAACACATTCAATATGTTCAAACACAAACACCTACACTGCACTTTTCCTGAGGAATACGTCACCAGTAGTTTGAAATAAGGGCCCAAACAATTTGTCAAAAGTGTAATGAAAATGAGAACAGTCTAGAATTCA
Organism: Rhynchotus rufescens; assembly: GCA_032273925.1. Classification (NCBI taxonomy): domain Eukaryota; kingdom Metazoa; phylum Chordata; class Aves; order Tinamiformes; family Tinamidae; genus Rhynchotus; species Rhynchotus rufescens. The sequence continues at coordinate 694 of JAVCKT010110711.1, forward strand.
GCTCATATATTCATAACCAGTCTGATGTGTCCTAGACACTACTAAGTATAGGGGATCACCTTCCTCAGACTGATAGTCTTCCTAACATAGCCCAAGATGTTTTTGGCTTTCTCTGTGCAAGGACGAATTGCTGGCTGGCGTCCACCGGGACACCCAAGTCCTTTTTGGCCAAGCTACGTCCCAGTCAGCGAGCATCCAACACCTACTATATAGAACATAGATACGGAAACAGACACTGGAACACTATATGCAACCTATCCTTTTTACAGGATGTTGACAAATCGGACAAGATACAAAAACGCAGTCACTGAAATAACTCAAAGATTACAGCAAAGTCCTCCCAAGTGGTAATCTAAAAATGCTAACTGAAGAAAGATGCAATCAAGTCACCACACCACGCGTGGAGTCTGCTGAAGGTAAAACACACTGGGTGCTACAGGCTGCCCTTCTCTGGCAGAGAGCATTAGAGGGAAAAGCCAAGGATATCCAGACCATATTTTAAGCTACTGTAACAAAGAATAAGATTTATCTTGATGCAGACACAGAAAAACTCTACAATTTTGTACAAAAGAGGCACACCTATCTGGTCATGTACTACTCTCTTCAGTTCAGTTCATGGCCTGATCCTCTTTATCCACATTATATACATGCTAGTTCGGCCTTTGGCCATATCTGACCCTCCCACATTTGGCCCTGGTATTCTGAAGTTTAAACAAAACATGACTGGCTACAGGGTATAAAACATGGGGATCTGCAGAAGCCCAGGACAAGGGACACATCACGCAGCCAGTGCTGGTCCACTCCAGTCCCAAGCTGAAGTTCAAAATATACACTCTCATTTTTCACCACTCTAAGGTATTCTATCCCACAACTAAACCCCCCCTCATAGCCAGATTTGCTCAGCATTTGCTATAAAATTATTTCAAGTGCTTTGCAAAGAAACACTCGACCAGGAAATGACCCCCAAAATGTATAAATTCCTTTCCAACATTACTGTTTTTAAAGGAAGAAACAAAAGATCAGATCCTGGCTTACTTTTCTAAAGCAGAATCAAAGAAAAAAGGAAGATACAGAGAAAAGAAAGTGCAATTTTCTCACCTTTCTTCATATTTATTCTGTTTTCATCTAAACTCATAAACCCAAGGAACAGACTTAGGCCAGTTGGAAATTATCAGCAACTTGGGACTTGATTCTGTGCAATAACTAATTTATATAAAGAACTTCTATTTATACATTGATGGTTCTAGTAATAAAAACACAGCCCATCCTGGAGAAAAGTTAAAAGAGAGAAGGATGTGGACACACTGTTTGGACACTAGCAGTAAGAATGTATTTCTTACATTGCCAGAGAATACAAATACCCAGAGTATTAACTTTTTCTCATCTCCTTCAGCATCCTTGTAGGAATTTCAAACAATATTTGCATTTGGGTAGTTCTGACACCATGGAGGCTGAAGAGGTCACGTGCATCTGAGAACTTGCATCACTTCTTAATATTTTATCTGCTCCCTTCTGGGTCTGAACTAGACCTACCAGATACGCTTCAGCAAGGCCGTGCAATTAGCAGCCTGTGACTAAGCACTTTCTATTGACAATTCATGATTTTAAACAAAATATAAGGTATGTTCAGAATTTCGTTTTTGCTTTGTCACAGGTACAACTAGCTAACCTTTGAGTAATTACCAAACAGAAAATAAGCGTTACAAAGTATACCTATAAGGAATGCATTGTAAGAAGAATTCTCAATGAAACTTCCAATTATAAAGCAATGAATGAGAAGCGCATGTAGATGTATATTGCCAAGAGCATTACAAATCTAAATGTGGAGATGAAGATCAACATTTATTTCCTTGGGAGAACATTTACTCAGGCAATCAAGAAATTTTGCATAAATCCCATTAACTTTCTATAGAAAAAGCACAACACCCAAATATAACTTCCTAACCAAATCGTCATCTCGCCTCTTGAACAGAGAAATGAGGATTATCACTTAAAAGGAACGACAGGTTTATAGGTGGAAAATAATGTTCTAAAAGCTGTATGAACTAGCACCATTTTTAAGTAGCGATCTTTCTTGATCTAAACCAAATGAATATTTTAAGCTCTCTCTTCTTACAATACACCGATTAAACTCTCCCTCAGAACACAGCAAGGAAAATAGATGTCCAAATGGCAATATTCTGCTGGCAGCATAGGCCAAGGGCACACTCTCTAACATCTCAGCCTGTCCTTCAACCCTGCAAGAATACAAAGGGTCCATGAGAGAACAGCACTGCACCTATCCCTAGCACTCTGGAAATATTTTTCAATAAAATGGCAGCATTTCTATAATTATGAATACTGCATTCCAGAGCTCATTTGTTAATGCTCAGGCAGAAGGGTTGTTGAAATGCCTGGACTGCTGTGCGAGCGCTCAGGCTGCCAGGAGCTGCTGTCAGTGCTTTTATGTTCAGTCAGTGCCCGGACTGCACGGAGGTGCAGCTGAAACCTGTTTCCAGTTTCGTCGGCACAGGGCAGTCAAGGTTACCCATGAAAAGATTTTCTAACATGCTTATGCAATTCTCAGGCAAAAAACCCTGTGAACTTTCCATGAAACTCCCCCTCCTTACTTAAAAGCCTTTCTCTGAATCTTTCCTCACCTTGTTTTCACCTCCTGTCAAATGAAGGAAATAGGTATTGCTTCTACTGAATAGGTGGTGAAGATCTGTGATCTGCTGCTTGCATTAATGCTCATTCCTCTGTATTGGCTGCTTATGGCCGATGCCTCTCAAATACCCTGAAACTTTGTGAAAGGGCTGATTTTGCACAAGGACTTTCCTGCTGGCGTTCATGATGCCGTCATCTCACACCAAACACAGGCTTTAAGCTGACTCAACCCACTGGAGTGACCAAACCATCTCTCAGAACAAGGTGCCATTAGAACTGGCTGCTCAGCAGCATTCAGCAAGCCCAAGGGGTTCTGCTGCAGGCCCTGGGCTTATGCAAAATATCTGTTACAAAGTTTGTTAGCAAAAATGCCCTTCCCAATCAAGCACATTCTCTAAACTGCTCTCAAATTGAAGCAATGATGTGCACTCATTATTCAGACTGTAATGAGCCAAATAAGACTTCCTCCAGTAAGACTTCATCCTGCCTTCTCCTGGAGAAAGGGAAACAAGAAAAATAAAACTTTTTCTTATGGGGAGGAAATACCAAAATAGGTTATACACTTTCTTCTTCAAGAGCCTGGGGAGTTTCAAGTAGGAAAGATCATCAGGCACTATTTAACTCCAAAATTCTGAAGGATTTTAGGGAGATCTGAAAAACTTGTTTGCATTTCCACCTGAACTTCAAAGCACATGAGAAGCTATCCTTTAAGAAAAACAATTACAGAAGAAATATCTTATGGAAAAATATATGCTGATGGAAATGTCTCAGGCCCTGCAAAAGGTCATTTTCATGGAGGGGAAGTGAATATATCAATTGCTTCAATTCTGTCTTCAAAGGCTATTTGAAAGGACTTTCATGTGTGCCTGATTAGAAATAGGCAGAATGCACCACCTGAGGCAGTAACAGGGATTTCTAGCTTACTATGTCTGCTGAGGTCTTTCAAATCAAAGCAGAAATTCAAGCCTGTGCTTCACTTCTGACATTTGCGCAAGGACCGAAAAAGTTCAAGAAAGACCAACTGAAATGAAAGCAAGCATTACTGCAGCACAGACCTCCCGAAAGTGCTCTAGGCACAGGGAGCATAAGCATGTCCTCACACATATAGGACTTAAGAAGCGAGACACAGAAGTGGGATGCAGGACCAAAGGCCAAAAGCTGGACTTGTTCGTGCTGCCACCAGTACCAAGTACTGAGCCACTTCAGGCTGCACTACCTATAGCAAAGGAAATTGTACAAAACTGGGCAGCATTAAGAAACAAGTAACAAATAACTTCCTAGAACAAACAGAAGGTGGTTTCATTTAGATGCTAATTCCGCCAACTAGTGTTTATTTTCAAGAAGAGAGCTGTTTCCCATAGCTTATTTGTGGTATATTTGCATGAAAATGATCTATGCTTCTTTTAGTGTTCATCTGCTCTTCTGCTTATGCCTCGTTTGGAGCCACAGTTGGTTTCTGCAAATGACTGTTATACTATAGAGAGGATGTGGAGTTCAAGTGGGGAAGAACTGCAGGAGCAGAGAGAACACTTAAAAAGAAATATCCTGTTTTCATGAACATCTGTTGATCCAGAAAAGCTAAAAGGAAAGAGAAAAGCAAGGGAAAATACAACTGAGAACAAACAAATCCTGCATGGTCAAGTAACAACCTTTCCATGAGGCAAAAGCAACTGAGCAGAGAAAACTGAAAGACCTGAAACCTTCCAAACAAGCAGCTGTGGGAATAGCCCCTTGCAAAGAGAACTGAAGATATTTACATCAAAAATACATTGGTTCAAAATGTAGACATTAACAAGGGTTGGGATTAGAATTAATCTCTTCTCCCCACATGGAGATTTCTTAGCAACACTTTCACTTCGTGACTATCGGTGCAGGTTTATCCAAGACAAATACCTGGTTAAATCTTACTTCAGATGACCAGAAAAAAAAATTCACACACAAAAAAAACACCCCGAAACAAACAAAGAAAACCCCAATAAACCAAAAAAAAACCCAAAAAAAACCAAGCCTTCAAAGTAAAAGAGATTCCTTCTTGTTAGACATATCCCAATATTTCCTTTAACTGTGATGCAAATGATACAACAAACAGTAAAATAACTTTGATTCCTTCAAATCAGCTGATAGAAATTAAAGGCCCTGTTCAACAGGGTTCCTCTCAGTCTATGATACGTTCAGAGCACTCATTTTTTACATTAAGTTTGGCCAGCACTTCAACAAAGCAGTAAAAAAGAGGAAAATCTTATTTGTAAAGTGCAGCTCATATGTTCTTAATATTCTAAGATTAAGGAAAAATAAGGATTAATTATTATTTTTGACTGTGCTATTAATTTCAACTTTTGAATTTTCAATTGTTGAATATATGAGAATGTGTGGAATGCTGGGCAATACCTGTCTCTTCCACAGATGATATCTGCTCTGCATTAACAGCCATAAATTCTTTGAGAATCTGGGCTTAACTCCTCTGGAAAAGTTATTTTCAATATTTTTTGATATAAAAATGAGGTTGGGATTTTACATAACTCACAAAAAAAAAAAAAATTTTTTCAATAGAGACAGCCCCACCACTTCATTGTTTTTCAAAGCTTTCAAAACTTTCTACTCTAAAAATAAAATTGGTATTTCCAGTATGAAAAAGGCGATGTCTTTATCATCTGCAAGAATGACACCTTCTAGTCTTAGAGCATATCCTTTTTACCAGTCTGCCAAGCAAGGTTGACCTAAATTTTTAAACAAATAGAACCTGAAAATAGAATATCTGTTAAAATAAGTCTTGCACAGAGACCTCTGCAAGCTGCAATACTGGGAACCTGTTAAACGGGACATTCTGCTGTAGGGCCACGGCCTCCTGGTTAGGAGGCAACTTCCCTGCAATGCATTTACTGTACCTACACATGCTCATTTTAGCTCAACGCAGAGTAAATAACATCCTAAAAACACCAATAATGATATGATACTTATATTAAAAATATATCAAAAATACATCGGGTAAAATGTTGGAATAGCTAAAATTCATGGTGGGAATTTAATGGCTGAGAAGACCAGGCAGTAAATCGAAACTAGAGAGAAGCAGGGTTATCTTTCATCCTCTGTCACATGGAAAAGCTGCAGAGATGGAAGGGTTCAATACCTGATATCTGGGCGCTGGTTTCCCACTCGGCTGCTGGGGGAGAAGTTTCTCCTGAACACCGGCCCCAGGCACAGCTGCTTTGCCTTTTTCAAGGGCTCCCTTAAATATTTCCAGGCCCACTACAGATGGGCATGCAGGTGGTAATTAGAGCTAATGAGCAGCTGAAGACAATGTCGGAAACGTGGAGGATCCCAAAAATGGCAGTGACACCGAGGGAAAGAGCAGCCTTGGAGGAAGGTGCCAGTCCCATGACCATGGGAAGAGGTAGAGACAACACAGGGAGCCAAGATGTCAGCTTTGGTGCAAAAGGAGACCCTGGACAACCTTCTGTGTCCCTACAGCCCTTGCTGGGAGCGCGAGGGTCCCATTCAATTGCATCCATGGAAAGACTTCAGCACGTATTGGATTGCATGCTAACAACAAGCACAAAGAAAGGCCTCACTTGCTTTCAACCTAAACCAATTTTAAAACTACGTCTTCCTTGGGAGCTACACAAGCCCACAGCCTGCTCAGGGGCATAACTGCTTCAGCTGGTACACTCTGGGGGGAAGCAGCAGCAGCTTTGCTTTTCGCAGGTGTTCTCCTTCACAATCTATCATTTTAACGAGCACAATTAAGATGACAGAAGACGCAGCATTTTCTAGGCTTAGCTTCAAAACAAGCTCTAAGTAGGCCAGCTGAAGCACAGGGTCTGCCCAAAGGTCACGTTAATGTGATTCACTCCAACGTGTCCAGCGGGGACAGTTTGTGCAAGTTATGCACCAGCACCTCACGGATTCAGCACGTGGACAAGCAGCAAGAAGCTTAGCTAAAGACATGCAACTTCTGCTCAGCACATTGAGACACTGAATAATATACATTTTAAAGGAATCTAATATTGCTGAATACACCGTGCTACTAGCCAATTGATAAATTATCTAAATCCACCCAGTTCTTCTCCATCCGCACGTTGACTAAGGCAAGTGATATATTTTAATGCACTTTTTTAAATCAGTCTGACAAAAACGACATAAAGCTGCAGAAGGACATTATCTGAGATATTACGTATTCATCCACTTCAAGGTATTTTATATCATCTGTTTTCTTTTACTGCAATGTACACACTATATGTTTTTCATTATATATTTCAAGTTTAGAAAGAACAAAATTTTATATAAAACAAAATACCATATTTTTCCCTAGTGGATACTAAACTTTATGCCTTACAAACATGCTAATTTAGAAGAACTAATTATCTGAAAGTGTTTCACAAATTATACCTTAGGTTATCTTACAGTACAATCCACCAGCTGCAGCGCTCATTTAGGTCCTACAGGGAAACTGCTCTATCAGCACCAATATGGAGCACAGTTTACAGACATATTCACGTTCTTCCTAACATAATTAATTTGGCATTACAACTACCCTCAATGTGTAGCCACATTTGCCAATTTATCGCCTACTTGCAAATTAGCTAGTTACCTGAACCACACAGGACTGATAATACCGACATTGCCAGCCGCCAAAAATATTTTAAAACTCACTCTGTTGGTGGCAATAGCTGCCAGACTGTCTCCCTTACCTTTTTCAGGAAAAAGAAAGGAAACTTTTCGGAAGTTCATCCAAAGCCACAAGATCACATGTAAAGGCTTTTTCTTATCATCTATGAGCTGAAAGAGCAAGGCTGCCACGCAAGCATAATTTCCTAACAGGGTCTCCTTCATCAGATAGACTATTTTTTGAGGAAAGACAAGTTATTGCAAATATCAATAGTTAAAATGAGCTTAACTGTAGCAGCCTCTTCATTGTGCGGACTCCAGGATGAGATCTATAGACTGTGTCCCAGGTGAGAGCCCAACACGCATCAGTGAATGGAAAGCATGGTCAAACATGGGCTTATGATCCCGGATGCTTCAATATGACCAATCAACTTAGAAATGCCACCATAACCTTCTTTTGCAAAAGGACTATTGTATGAGACCAAGTACCAATGTTTTTTCATGAAATTCATGTACTTCAGATTCTAGAAATTTGACTGTGAACAAAATAACATGTTTGCGTGTCTGCAATACTCCACCTTGGCTAAAGCTCATTGCAACCTGTCCCAATTGAAGGCTATTACAACACTACTGGTTTCAAAATAAATGCAATAAATCCTTCAGCCTTTTTTTCAGAGGGTGAATCTAGTGGTACAATCGTTAGATCAGATCAATTCAGGGTACACTCCAATTTAACAATTAAGTACATCCAGTATTTTTTAAATAATTAAGCAGCCCAGCATCCAATGCAGCCCTGGAGGGAGGGCAGCTTTCCTGAAGTTCACATACACCACTTACACATTCAGTTCCATATATTTTTTATAATATATTTTAAATTAAATTTCACTCCAACTAGCTAGAGGACGTGGTATGAACACAGCAGCAAGTTGGACTGTAATTCTAATCAGGACCTGGGGGAGAAAAGGCACCTGCAGGGATTTTCTGACCTTGACATTAGCATGAGGTAGCAACAGAGATAACAGACATCTACCATTTTCTTTTATATATTTCTTAAACTGTTTTGCTTCAGAAATTCTGCAGAGAATATGACTTCTAATTATCATATTTAAACAATAAATGTGATGCACATAATGAAGACCTCTATTTTAAGTCAGCAGAATAAAATCAGAATTGAAAATGCATTAAAAACAACAACTGTGTCCCACAGATGTCTCAGTGCAATGTGCAAACCTTTAATTGCCTCTCATAAATATATATATACACACATATATAGACACAGACACATTTTTTCTACCAGTTTCATTTCAACTTTATATAGAATAGTTTACCAATATTTAAATGTCTGTCAGTGACACAGAAAACCCTATCTGTATTCACCTTCACCATCAGGAGAGCATCAATATCTGTTTTACACTATATTCATTGTAGCAGAGCACACAGGAGAGCACTTTGCTGCCTAGCCTTGCATTAAGCAAAAATAAATCCCTTTCACCTTTTGTACACTATTATCAGAAGAGGTTTTTCAAGGCAGCGCACCAAAATATTTCCAGGATCAAAGTCAGACTCCCCCAAAACACCAAGCAAGGGACACAGGAGAGCAGCACTGGGTTGCTGGTGGCACCAACGGTGACAAACGCTCGCCCGTTTCCCAAGGACACAGAGGTGACAAGGTGGCAGAGCTGGTGCCCGGCTGAGCACAGGGCTCTGGGGCTCCGCAGGCACCTGCGGCTCCAACGGGTCCAGTCCCCTCCGCAGCCGGCTCCTCCCGCGCCGGGTTGCGACCTGCTGCCCTACAGACTTCCAAGGCCTGGGTCACGGGGAGGTTTATTCCTGCTCTGGAAGAAGGAAGCAGTTTCCCTCTATGGTAACCTGGCTTCTGATGAAAAAAAAATGATGTTTTTTGCTCATTTCAGTACACAGCAGGGCAAGCATACACCTAGACTCTGATTCTTTCCTTGAGATACGTCCAAAAACCCCACCAGGAAGACACCTATGTACAGGAAGGTTGCCTCATAAGGCTAAAAAGGCTCTAAAATTAAGCTTTTAATTAAGCTTAAGAGTTAATTAAAAGTAACTCATGCTACTCAAATATCAATTTTCAGTTTCAGGACCATGTCAGCAACAAAACGAAATTTTAAAAGGCTTTGTTTTTTCTTTGCTAGATATGCAAAATGATTTATATAAGAAATACAAAGCATCTATGATTCCTTACAGCAATATTCCCAGAGTATCTGATCAGCTTTAATGCAGTTCAGACTACCAGGGAAATCTCCAACTTGATTTTTTTAACATATTTCTATAAAGCTTTGATGTCGCAAATACTTCGGCCTGTGTTTATTCTCAAAAAGCAAGTATTTGCAATGAAGGCAATGACGTTTTCCATGTGTTTATCATTAAATACAGCTGCAGGACTATATATATATATGTATGTATATATAAAATAAATGCCTGCAGGACTGGAAAGTAAATGTTAGTGTATTTTCACCAGTGAAGCATAGCGCTCCATAAATAACCCAGAGAGGCTTCCTCAGGGACACAACTGCTGGGCGTCACAGGTCCTTTGGCCCATGCAGACAGGGAAGGAGGAAGACGAGATCGTTAGGGTTTAGATCTGACCTTTAGGCCTTCAACACTCTAAGTTTCACTATACTTAGTGAAGAAGCAGTGGAAATGTTTAGGAAAGGAGGTTGGAACCTCTTGCGTTAATTGACAAGCTGGTTCAACACAACTCATTTAGCCT
>JAVCKT010110711.1:10694-32801 GCA_032273925.1 Rhynchotus rufescens
GTGTTCTGTTTAGAGATACTGAATTGTTTCTGAAACTCTTCCATGTTACCCAGTACTATGGATTATCCAACATTAAAGATTAATTTATTTCAAAGGAGTCTGTCCCATTACACGACACTACCAAAATTATGACAAGCATCACAAGTAATACAGAGCATTATACTGAAATTGGTCAAATCAAGCGGTAACTCATCCTACTCAAAGCAGCAATAATCAAACAAATATGCAAAGTGTCTGTACACTGGTATAGATTTCATTCAATTTTCAAAAGTTCTGCTGTGTATTTGTCCTAAGCCAAGAAATCCAGTCAAATTCTGAAGTCTGAAAAAAGGATTCATTAGATTTTTTCAGTTGCCCTTGTTCATCTTAATATTATCCTAGCTCCCTAAAACTTAATATCTATCTAGTGCCTTGTACAGACTGTAGATAATTAGTTTCATTTTTGTTCAGAAAGGAAATCAATAGTCTCAGTCACCACTCTCCTGAGCAACCTGATATGAGGAACACTGCAATTATCAGGTTCTCGGGTAAGCTGTCAGCACGATTTCAGACTCATTCTTTATGAAAGTAATCAGTTTTTTTTTCATACCTGAGTAATTATTTCATGTGTTTAGCAGAAGATGACATCTGTATATCACTCAGCCCTGCTGTATGCAATATTATTGGGAACATCATGAGCGTTCTAGTTAATTGTTTCCAATTCATTTAACCACATGTTCTCGAAGAGTGACGGCTGCACTGATCCAAAGACTTGTTACCCTTAACCATGACAGTCATTGGTATCGTGTGGTTACTAGCAGTGCCCTCCTAGTTAGAATACAGAGGCGGATTAAAGGAAAATTGTGGGATTTGAGTTTATTTTGGGGGGGTTATTTGTTTTTTATATCAGCTGCCCTCGGTAAAGATTAGAAGATACCCATTTCTTGAATAAGTATCTTTGGAAACACTAACTCCTTAAAGCCCTTTGTCAAGTCTTGTCATATTCTGCTTGCACTTTTTTGTAATGCCCATATACTAAGTTAACGAACACATAAATCCTTGGCTCTATTTGGCCACATACTTGGCTATTAATTGATGTTATTCACCAAAACAAAACCAACCCACAGAGAAACAAATGACCCAATTCATTACAGAATTTTTACAGTGAATTTTCCCAAATTGTTCATGATTTGAAAAAGCCTATGTGACACATTAAATCATACTGATAGGTATGATTTAGGAATGATTAAATCATACTGATAAGTATGGAGTTTTTTTTTTATTTTTTTATTTTTTTTTTTAGAAGATACAAGCATTGCCTGAGAACAGACATGAAAACTATTTTAAGTTCAGGTAGATGACATCAGTGTTACTCCCCTCAATAGCCGTCCTTTATGATGAAAAAAGGATTATATCTGCTTTCTGTTTGTTAAAGTTAAGAAGCAGGAGATCAGAAATGTCTGTTTACGCATCTCAAGGCTTTATTTCAAGTAAATTTTACTTTTCATTCTTCCACTCCATTACCAATGTACTGTACATCCTTGTTCTACAAAGCAGGTTTAGAGGCATTTGACAGGATTCTATTTTGTCATCAGACACACAACTAGAAACACAAAAAGGAGCTGTTTTCGCACACACAATCCAATTTCAGAACCCAAAATAAACACTGCTTTTCCAAAGGCTTATCACTCATCATATACAAACAAGAGTGAATATCTGCATACCTTCCGTATACAAAGTACAGTGTGTAAGGACACTGAACCATGAAGAACCAAAAACAAGACTGCCTTCAAAGTACAGCCCATCCTTTGAGACTGCATTAACAGCAGCTGCTTCACCCAGGCCACAGGACGGGCCCACGCACTGTTTGTGCTCACAGAGCCGTAGCGATCTCTGCTCGAGGCACGTTACCAGGAAGCTTCAACTCTCCAGAAACCAGCAAGGAACACTGCAGAGCAACCTGCAACTGTTACGCTTCATAAATACTCCTGCAATCCACACTTGTAAAGATTCCAAGGAACAGGAGTCCATATTTTCAATGAACTTGTCCTAACATTCATTCTTTTAGGGAGGAAAGGCAACTAAAAATTGAATGGGCAAGTAAGGGGCTAGGGGCCTGACTTTCAGAGATGCTGAAAGGCGACTAAACCACTTAACCACTTCAGGCACCTCACTACCAGCAGTCATAGGTGCAAGACTCTCTTTAACAGCTTTGTACGTAAGCTAAACAGTGTTAACAAAAATGATTCTTTATCTTTAGGCAGCTGTCCAACATGCCCAATATCATATTTTATTTACATGACGAGTGAGGGATCTCAAGATCTCTTGTGCCTGTTCATTGCTGAGGAAACAACGTTCTGTGACAGTCCCGAGTCTTCCTTCACATCTTGCAGGTCGCAGGCAGCATGAGGCTCTGCTGCTAAAATGAGTGGGATATTGGAGCACCTGAGTGCCACTCACCCTGGGCACGGCAGCAAAGTGTGCATGGTCGCACCGACCACTGAGAAGACATGTGGGAGATGAGGACTAGAGAAGGGTAAACCTGGTTGCTTTCCTGGTGCAGGGGCTCCTGACAAGGGTGCTGAAATTCCCAGGTCCATGTGCAGTGTGCTATTGCAGTGACTTCTACAGACCAGTTCCACTCCATTTAGGAAAGATTCCTCAATCCTCAGCTCTGAAATCATTCTCCCCATCAACTGAAGCTATTTAAACAGTGTTGGCAGCAAAAACGATGTTTAGTCCTCTGTGCTCCCTTAGCTTCCTTAAAGGCTTTGAGCCAGACTCCCCTGTAATTTAACTACCATGAAACAGTGGCGATGAGCTGAGCCTTTCTATTTAAAACTGACATGCAGATTGCAAATCAGAAGGGCCTATTTTGCTGTGATTTTGCACATCATCCCCTGCAATAGACAGACTCAGTAATTTGCCCTGCAGAATACAGTGAATGCTGAAGACAAGCGGAAAATTCAGATCAGATCTGTACAGATACATGGGGTGTCACAATACAGACGATTACTGCCTACACACTCGTATTTGGCTTTCCATGCAACACATTGGGAGAGCTAGTGGTTCCAGAGTGAGATCCAGGAGGACACAAAGGGTAACACCTCAAAACACATTAGGTTCAGTGGTAGCTGTACCAGGACGTCCAGAAATGGCCTTTTGCCTTCAGTGGCAGGACCACCTTGACCTTTTCATGGCAACCAAAGCTACACTGATGATAAGCAGCAGTTCTTTTCAAGTCTGTGATGAAAATAAAATAGAAAGAACCCCAAACCTTTCAAAGCAGGAGCTTTCCATGCAAAATGTTATTCCACAATTAAAAGAAAGGAAAAAAAAAAGAATAAATATTTTACCTCGCAGTTTGCATGGCTTATCTGCACACCAGGCCATATTTTTCTATACCAGACTCTTGTAAAGGATAAAGCACCATGAATCCCAACAGAGCTGCCAACATGAGCATACAGCAACCCATCCTGTCTCTGCACAGATCTTTTATGGCTATTAACATTAACAAAAGCAATCTCCTTAGTTTCAAAAATAATTAGTTTTCTGAAGGGAAAGAAAAGGGAAAAGGTCTGTTTGACAGCAAAGCATTATCATCCTTCTTCTAGCTACATCTGTACTAGTCAGATAAGGGAGCTGCACTTCACTAACCCCATGCATAAACAGAGTTGAAGATTTCCACAGAACAAAGCATGTTACTAATAACTTAGTACAAGCAAGGATCTGGTAGCAGAAGAACCATCTCATTTATGTACCTATAAGATCCAGGTTTCTCTATTCCTCATGCAAACAAATCACATACAAGACAATATTGCACTGAAATTACACAAGAATGTCAGAGAATACAGAGGAGGAGTATTAATGTTAGACAAGGTACCATAGAAATTAAGGATAAAATGTACCTATGTCATTGAGGGATCCAAACTTTTCCCATACTCCTTAGAAGTTTTAATCTTCAGCTTTTTCTGTGTGTATTGATGAATTATTTAGCACTATGAAGATGGACAGACAAGATCAATTTCTATAAATTGCCTCTAATTATCCTTCCTAATGGATTTTAATCAAAAGAAGAATGCCTCAGTTGCAAATTATTTCCCAGAGATTAACACCTGAATTATCAGTCAGAGTAAAAGCCCAAAACAGGGAGAAGTAGCACCCCTGTCTGTTTGAATGCTAATCCAAGTGTCAGGATTTCTAAATTCCTTTCCTGATTCTGCCCCGTCTTAATGTTGAGGCATTATGACACCACTAAATTTACCTACTTTAATTCATATGTGTTTGTTCAGCAGTCTCATTGTCCAAGTCTGCAAACACCTTCGAAAATCACGGTAAACATTTGATCACCATCTGCCACACACATTTCTCTCCTTGTTCTAATTGAAGGTATTGACAAAGCTTTGCAGAAATACAGGAAGGTCATGGCATCTGTACGGGTGAAAAAAAGGATAGAGGAAATCCAAGCATCTCACTGCCACTCAAACTGATTACTAGTTAACTGTTTTTAATCACAAATACCTAGAATAAGTATGGCAGAAAAGTCATATAGTAATCACAGCAGTTTTCTCTAAACTGATGATCTTTCATTAAAGAGACAAAACCACAAAAACTCACTAGGAAAGGGACTACAGAAATTACATGGTGGAATATCCATATTCTTTAAAGAAGAATTTTCTTGAGGAATGCAAACCTTATAGGTCCTGCTAAAAATATCAATCTATTGTTTATATAATAAATGCAAACTCAATTGGGTTGAGCATAGTGAATTCACATTCTAGATTAAAACTACCAGTGTTTGATGGAATTAGACAGTAAGAGAAGAGAGGCTTCAGCTCACACTGCTCCGGGCAGCTCCGCTCCAGGCACTCGACGCGATGTGCCCAGCATCCGTGGGCAGAGGCTCACATTCCTCCAGGGGCAACAGGGACCTTCTTGCAGCCCCATCCTTCACAGGGCTCTCAGCTCCAGCAGCAGTGCCAGGAGCACCAGGAGGGCTTTAGGCTGGCTTTCCGGCACCTGCAACTCGGAACTAGACCTCTGCTTTACGCTACAGCCCCTTTTCCTTGGTCCTCCTCATGTCTCAGCACCCCTCCAGCTGTATAGCCTGAAATAGCCTCAACACAGACATGGAAGTATAATTCTAACATCTAATTGTGCTTTTCTAATAGTTATAGACATAAAAGCACAAGGATTATTCAAACTCATGGGTGTAGTTTTATGGTCCTATTAAAGGAAAGAATATCAACCTCAGAGAAATAATAAAAAAATCTTAAATCAAAAACAGCTAGGAATTAGATCAGACTAGAAACAGAGGAGGCAGGTAATTAGATATGAAATGGCAAAAGAAAAGACAGTGGTAATTCTGTGAGACAAATGTAGGGGGGTGCCAAGAAGTACGAATTTTGCTATAGCCTTTTCATTCATTAAATCTCTCATTTCTCCATCCCATGGAGGGAAGAGACTTTGCAAGTAGGATTAAATCTAGAAGTACACCAGTAAAGATTCCTACAGACACGTGACTCATTCCTCTTATCATAACGGATATGAAGGTACTTATTAATTAGCCGTGAGATATGAACACAAAAATATATCCCTTAATAGACTTCTTTAATCAAACAGGTACAAGACTAAGTCTAGTTTCAGATTTTTAATTAAATCAGGTCAATGAATATAGAGAAGTTCAATAGTGCTGAGACTCTCTTGGCCATTAACGCACTCAGAACTTCCTCATTGGGTTGAATAGGTAAATTTTTATTAAATATAATGTTAATAAGATATACAACTGCACTGAGGTACAGTGTGTCTGAACATAATGTCCAGTTACTCCTACGGTTTGCATACAAACAGATACTGTTAGGATTAATGGAGTAATTAATACAAAATCTTAGATGGTATTATCAACTAAGATTTTGCATTAATTCTTCTTGTGGTAGGAAGTTAATATTTTCACTGCTCAGTCTGCAAAGATCCCTGTTCCCAAGAAGCTCAATGCTCTGCCCACAGTTCATTACAGCAGATGCTGCTATGGCTTTGGCCCTTGTGCTTTAACACATGCTTGCAGCAGCAGGCAACCCAAAACCAAATCCAAACTAAATATGCACATTTGTTCACAGAATTTTATGCAATTAGGCAATCTTAAATAATGCTGAATTTTATGCAATTATGCGGTTTGTTCACATGCATTGCCTACCATGCAACTTCTGCATTGTTTGGGACTATCTTTTTTTTTTTTAAATAAGGTATAGAATCCCACCAGTCCAAGGGGTGGCCAAAACTAGCCATTCCCAGGCTAATTCCCATGTCTGAATCCTGCATGAGAAGCTCTACAGGTCACTGCTATCCTATGCAGCACTTCCATTTGAAAAGAGTGGCTGAATATAGTAAAATCTGAGTGCTGGACTGATTCATGCAATTTCACAATCTTGCTGTAATTGGGTGTAAAAATGCGATGTATTTTGAACCATAATGATCTTTTACCTTCTGCCTCATGGTTTTCATCTATTAGCACAGAAATGTGCAGGGAATTCAGAGCTCACATTTGTTCACGGTATAACTTTTCCCTGAATCTGGTATGAAAATAAATCAACCAGACCTGCCTCAGAGCACTACAACTCCTAAATATTCATATCATTCAAGTTAGAAATTAAATGCAGCTGGTTACGGTCCCCCCAAATCAAACAAGAGCTGATGTTACCAGGCTTTAGCTTAAGCTCATGATGCCCAAAAGCTGGAACACAGTTGGTTATGTGTTCCATGTATCTCTTCCATATATATCCATACAGCTCTTCTGTCACAGCTCTTCCATGACAGCAAATGGAAAGGTTAGCAAAGCTGGATGCAGAATATTTCACTCAAAATATTTAAAAAGGGAAGAGATAGCAATTGCTTGGAAAATTCAACGGATCGAGAAATGGCCCAATGACATGCAGCCTTTTATGGTCCAGGGAAGAGGTCTTTCTCAGAAGATCTCATCTCTGTCAGTCATTTCCTTGCTGCTCAGAGAACACTCAAGTCCTTCAGAGGACCATGGCTAAACTTGAAGAAGCATATATGATTTTTTTAAAGCCATTTCACTATTCATTTGCACCGTTCTGATTTTTCACACCTTTTCTCTTCTAACAGCTGCACAGAGGCTTTCAAATAGGCTTCACTATGTGATGCATAATTTGCAAACATTTAATCAAGCTTCTATAGAACATATGGTATGAAACATGCTTGTACTGTTCTGACAGACTGCTATACACCATTCAATCAACTCTTTATACTGCCAAACTACAGAATAATTTTATGTGGACCAAACACATAGCAATTTTATCCCTACTTGGAAGTCTCTCATCTATGTTATCCAAGAAAGCTGTATATCAAGAGCAGAGAAATATTTGCCTCATTGTCAAGCACTATGTTTATATGCTGCCGCTTGCTTGTTAAGATTAAAAAAAAAAAAAAAATCTGACTCCTGACCTCCAAATAGCATTTGATTTGTTCATAGATTAGAGATTAAACAACAGTAAATGCATCTGTACTATCATTTAGGTTACATGAATTAATGCATTAATGAGTAGAAAGCTCTTGTACTCCTTACACTAAACAATTTGCTGCAACTGAAATATTTCTAGAGCAAAAGAGAGGGAGATATGGTAACAGCCAGCAGACATTCTCTTGTTTCTGCATACAAGTCAGTAAACTCAGTTAAAAAAACCACATGGGATTGTTATGAGGATTTTAGCAGGTCCCACTTGCATTACACCTAACGTTTCCATGACACACATTATGATAATGAGGAATTGCAGTATAAGCTACATGGATGGTTTCTGTCTGTATTTTAAGTTTCCCCTTCAACGGGTGCCCCCGGCAGCAGGCAGCGCTGGGCAGCAGTTCTGGTTCATTTGTACCAATATGCCCGAGAACAGCAAGGCGTACATTCAAGTTAAGCCCTTAGCCCTGCCTGGCAAGGCTCAGCACTCTGGGGAACAGACAGACTTGCAACAGTCTCATTTGACGGATCTTACGCTCTTTAGAAAACAGATCTGTGCCACATGAAAGGCAAGATGCAATGCAGAACCACAGGAACGGGCACGAGTGAACCCTGTGGGAGTCCTAAAATGTTCTAAATTTATCCAAGCAGGACAAGGTGACAGAACAGTCAATATGCTGTGCTGGAATGGCACCAC
This sequence comes from Rhynchotus rufescens, assembly GCA_032273925.1. Taxonomy (NCBI): domain Eukaryota; kingdom Metazoa; phylum Chordata; class Aves; order Tinamiformes; family Tinamidae; genus Rhynchotus; species Rhynchotus rufescens. Next base: position 18,848 of record JAVCKT010110711.1, read on the forward strand.
GTCTCACGTGGGTTGGCAGGGACAAGGCCAGAAGTCAAAGCACAGCAATAAGGGCATCTGCTATATAGCAACGCACTGAAGCAGCATAAGACATATCCTGCACAGTCTCTTCCTGTGATTGAATAATGACTGCAAAAACACAAATGAAGGCTTATTTTAAAAGATAATTAAATAAGCAAACAGACCCGAAAATGAAAATTACGTTTTTAAAATATACACTTTGATAGCACATGTTCTCCTAGCTGACTACGTCATGGTTTATATTTCCTTTCCCTCAAGTTAGTGAGAAACCTTAAACCTTAACTTAATAGAAAATATCTTCCTATCTTGTTAATAAATCAAATGAATGGCTTTTTTCTCCAGGCACATAAATATATAAAAGGCAACAACATAATTCATTTCAATTTGTTCCAACTTTCACCTCTACAGCTCCTCTAGCAGCCTCTTGGACAGGCTTGTGTGTGATCTATAACCTTGAAAGCCACCAAGCTACTACAGCTTTTGTACAACTTGTATGTAAATCTTCCCAAAGTTCAAATGTGAGGTGCTGGTTCAGACCTATCTCCTCTTACCTGCTTACAAGCAATTACTGTCACAGGAAATTAGCTGGTATCCTGAAGTGCCAGGATTTCTTTCTGTGATCTTTGAGAGTACCAAGGCAAAATAATTCCATCCTGCAGTGCCTCCAGGTATAACAATCCCCCAGCTAAACATTCCAATCCTCTCAAATCCAGCATTAATCTCATCTTCCTGTTGATGATTTTCAATGATTTCTATCTAGTAGACATTTTAATGCTTTCAATGCAACGAATAAAAGTTGAGAGTTAGAACTTAATTAAAATGTGAGAAAAATCCAAGACCAACAATTGCAGTAATAGTCTATCTAAATAAAAAGTTCACTGATTTCTCAGAATTAAACTTTAGTTTTAAAGTCTTATTTCAGTTCATCCAGTTGCTCACTTTGACACAGAACAGCATACTCTCATAAAACGTTGCGGTAACAGAAGTGTCATTATGCAACAACACCCTTATTGAGTCCAGAAATCATTAGAAAATGAAAAAACTGTGCAGAGATACTCATGTTGCTCATGTAGATAATAAACAAGCCTCTCTTGCTAAATGAAAATGTTAAGATTAGCTGATTAAACAAGTACAGTAAGGGTTTTTCTTTGCTTGTCTCCAACATATCCCTGACAGCAGGGTCATTTACATGCGACTCCTTCGGTGGCTGCTTTTCTCTCAGCCTGGCAGTCAGCAAGGAGAGCAGGAAACCACAAGGGATTTCCCCCCCAAAAATCTCCTGTCAGATAGAGCCTGGAGCATGGAAGGGCCCTTCATAAAGCGAGCATATTCCACGCGAGTAGTTAACCACAATTCCAATTCAGACCAAACATGCAGGGCCCCTCTTGGCAGCAGAGGTGCCAGCCTCCATCCCAGCAACACTGCAGCACAAGGAGATTCATGGACTTGACCTGGAGCAGAGTTAAGGGGACCCAAAATGCTTCAAAGCTCAGAGCTCCCTCGCTTTAAATCCTGTGCCATGGATCTGCTCCCACTAACTTGGCGTAGTCAAAACTTCAGATTTATTGCTGCATTTATTGTGAAAGCAAGAAGAAGTGTTGCATTAATGTTATTAACCAGCCTAACGACCCTACGGAGATTTAAATAGATGCATATTATTGTGTAGGTTTAAGATAATTTTCTGTGAAATGAGTTTGGGAAAATGGTAGCTAATTAATATGAATTTTCCGTCATGTTCAATCAGCTGCAAAGCTCTAGTCTTCATTTAAGATGAACACACTCTGGTGATTTCTCCACTGGGGACAAATTCATGACATTCCCCAAAGAGCTATAACTGATATCTGAAATGAAGGATGAATGTTCGAAAAAAAAGAAAAAATTGTATATGCTGAATAGCTTTTTTTTTTTTAATAGCAAAATACTCAGTTCTTCCAAGGCTCAAATCATGAGCAATTAGGGCAAATCTTGTTTCCTCCTGCTGCATATGGAGCACTTAGGAAGAAGCAAATAGTCATTTAGTGGTACAACAGGGAGCCCCCTCTACATCCCCAGAAAGATCAGAAAGGGGAAAACCAGACTCACCAAGTGCTCCTCTGGGACTGCTTCTCTCTTGCACAAACTCTTGCTACCTATGCAGTCCAACCTGGGGCAAATGGCTCGGCAAGCAGAAAACAATTCCAGGACCCTGGGAACAAGCAACAAGAATTCAGACCAGTGAGAGGACATTCAGTTAAATACTATGGTATTACTTTGGCAATAAAGTCTTGTCAGTATTAAGAAAATTACCAAAGAAGATGGCCAAAGCACGCAGTTCTTCTGTTCGGAATAAATTTGCCATCAACTTTCATATAAGATTACTCCACAGAGAAGCACAAATTGATAACAAAAAATTCCGCAAAACGGAAAATAAACAGCTCTGTCCTGCTTTTCATCTATATAACTACACGTGAGCAGACCCTAATGAATTGTTAAATAGGATTAAAAGACATCTGTTTTCTCCACAGTCGAGGATGAGAGCTGAAAGGCTGCGGCAGATGTTGGTCTCCACTGGAGGCTGGGAAGAGCCCCAGCACTGGAGCAGAACAACATTAGAAGTGTGTGATTTTGTATCTGCAGGGAAGAAAAGTACCTATATTAAAATCCATTGTTTTAGCAGACACAGACACCTGAGAGCTTGGAGGACGTCATCCAATAACAACAAAAACTTCCCAAAACAAACAACAAAATGGAAAAGAAACCACCAGCTATCTTGCATATATTTACTTTCCTGGCCCACAATCAGCTATAAATAAATCGCCTAAAATAGGTCTGAAACATATGTTATCTTAATCTTCCAACAGGGGAGGGGAAAAAAAGAGGATGTATTTTGAGTTGAAACCCTTCACTTGGACAACTTAAGCTTTCAGACAGGTTATAATTGCATCCTATGTGACGCCACGGCTGGCAAGCAGAGCTATATCAGATACCAGCCTGGCATCAGGTGCTACCTCCCTCAGTGCTACGGTGACTGAACAGATACTGCAAAAACGAGTAAAGTAACAAGCCACCATTCTGTTCTTTGGAAAAGTATGGCATGTTTTTCACTTCTACCCTCCTATTCAGAACTGCAAACAAATAACAGCAAGCTATTCATGCCTCACAGACTGGCTGTAGCTCTCCAGTAAGCTCTCAATGCAAGTTGGTGCCTGAGAATTATTTTCTTCTAGTTTGCAAATAAAATCTATCATCTGATGTGGGTCAACCACGGTAAGGCAGCTATTCTGCAAGCAGTTTTGCTGATTCCCAGAGTTTACCAGTAAGCTTTTGCAGCCAACAGAAATATTCTTTGGTCTGTAAATCAGCCAAGAGTGACTGTGCAGCAGGCACTTCACAGAATGATAATGTCATTCAGGGGCTGGCAAGCTTGTCCTTCCTAATGCTATTTCATTTCATGCTTTCTGAGCTTGGTACACAATGTTTCTTTTCATAGAATTTTTTCACTATTCCTCTTAAAAGATGAAAAATACAGTGAAAGCTATACCTAGAAATTATTAGAAAACACAAAATACAAGGAGACAATATGTTTATATTCAAATTGTGCCTAATTTTGAGCTTAATCATCCTTTCTTTAAACAAAAAGAACTGTCTTTCTAAAGTAGGCATTAATGCCTTTAATTTTGCTTTGATTTTATCTCTTTCTAGGTATAAGAACAAGCAGAGTAAGTAACAGAAGGCTTTTTTTTTTTTTTAAGATCAATTTTCAACTTCCTGTATAAGAAAAAAAAAATCAGTGCTGGTTCAGTGCCATTCATATCCCATATTCAAATCCAAACAAAATCCATTAACAAGAAAAGCATCACCAGGTTTCACCAAATCTGTCTTCCCTGCAGAGTTTGATTCATTCTTGAAAGGCAGATTTCACTCGAGTTACTCATTTGCTTATACTTGATCGTTAGCTTATGCTTGTTCCATACAACCATGAAGATTTAACCATGCATGGAAACAAATTTAAAATGCTATATATTTCTAGGATACAACATCAAAGCTAAAAAACCATACACGGTCATTTACTACAGCTAAGCCAGATCAATGGCTTGGGGTGTTGTGATGCTATCGTATTCAGTTGCACGTCTCCACCATACAAATCAATTCTTGTTTTTTCCCTTTTGCAAAGCTTCCCTTTCAACTACTCAGGAATTCAGCTACTTCATTAACCTCAATAAATTCCTTTTTAGTCTATTCTCAAAATAAGGAAAAGCAATGACCAGATAAGGAATTCCTTTAAAAAGAAATAGGCTACATTTAGCCATAAAGTGAGTTCAAAACAGATCAATTTTAGTAAAAATGAGCCCAGTTTACCTAGAAAAGTTGTAAGAAATGCTAGGGGCCAGGAGAGGGAATCAAAGTCTTTCAGCCAATGAGTACTAGATATTAATGTACTGAAAATTCTGCTCTTCCAGGGCATATTTGTCTGAGGTTATTGGTGATTACAAAAGTTTTCAGCAAGGAAGGTTTCACTCACTGCTTTGGTCCCTGTCACTAAGCAGCAGCCAGCAAACGCACAGGTTCTCTCTGCGCTTCCCGTCACGCCGGCACGGCCATTCCGGCCTCTGCACCTGCATACCTGGCAGCCAAATGGGACGCGGCCCTGGCGGATTTTCCATAAACCCCTGCAGTGCCAGAGAGCCTTTGCTTTTGCTGCGCAGCGTCACGGTGCCGGAGACCACGTTGGCAGCCCTAGGGCACAACCAGGGCTCTGCACACAGCAGCAATTGTACTGTTAGATTTTATCTTTTACGTGTGTCTAAATACAGCATGGTGTTAAAGTATTCAAGTAAGATCTGGTGTTGCTGCAGTCAAGTATTTTGCCATCTTCCAGAAATAACTGGTTAAAAAAAAAAAGTTTAAAACATCCCAGACACCTTTTAAATAGGAATAACTCTCCAAAGTATTCAAGTTACTTTTCAAAAATGGGAAGTTGCAAATATTCCCACTGTATATGTTAACCACAAATTAATCTCTAGCTAGAATATTTTTAAACTACTCAGTTTAATGAATGTAAACCTAAATGAGCCACTTCGCTCACATTTACTCAAGAAAAAAATAATAATTTGGTAAATGCATTTGGGGATCTATGTTAATTCCCTGGCAGTGTAATGTGAAAGGTATCCCAGAGCTCTTATTTGCAAATCTAAGTGAAGCGTTATTACTTTTCTTGTGAAGATCATTTTTCAACTGCACGGTATTTCCCATATGACATAATAATGTGCTTGCTGTTCACAAATATCCATACCACAGAACAAAATTCCAAGACGAAATAAATTTCAGTTTAGCTCGTGAATATGATGAAAAATAAGAAAACAAGTGAGGATAAAGACAGTGAGTTCCAGAGGAATACTATTCGTTTGAGCACATGATAATTAACAATATAATGTCTGTGATTTCACGCTGTACAGTTGTTTAATGTTGTTAGAGAAAGAACTGAAAGAGCTTGGTTAATATAATAGCACACAGACGTGCAGTGCTGTTGCTGAGCATTTGTTTGCTGCTTCCGATAAGTCAATGTAAGGGAGCACTCTTAGGGCTGCTGAGCACTGTTTGGGGCCCAGCCACGAACCAAAAACCAAGCACATATGTACACAACAATTTCTTTAGGTCTCTTACTAATACCAGATTCTATTAACTTGCTCAGTTACTCTTTATGGCACTGAATCTCCTGGAATATACCTTGTGCTGAGTGCATCTCTTTGTGGATTCAATAAAGCATTTTTTGTTTTGGAAAATCAATATTAAGAACTTGAGATTACAGATACATTGCATGCACTTTGCAAAGCGCTGAGTATCTTCATCAGCAGTGGAGCACCCAGGAATGTCTGTAGGGCCATTATTTAATTTCAAACCTGGAGGAAGCCATTCCTAACACTGGGATTCTTGGAGCTCTTGCACATCTCCCCAGCCTTTCGGGAGCACTGTCTTTCAGATGGCATCCTGACAATGCAGGACACCATTCCAGTTTCAGCAAAAGCAGGGATATTGCTCCCAACTTTAACTACAGATTAGATAATTGCATTCCCTCCCAACAGTTGAGATAACAAATTTCCCCTCACTTTCAAACCTCAGCCTGCTGTCTACAGCACACTGGCACCACTGTGCTAGTGTAGGCAGCATGGCTGTCAAATAAATTACATGATTTGGGTAACTTCATTTTGATAATGAAACCTGCAGAAGTTTCCCAGCTCTCAGAGACAATGCTTCTGAAGGGCAGACATCTCTCTCTCTCTCCTACTTGCTACTCCGTCCTTACATTTTTACTTCATTTCTATAGCCACTACTTCAGTGTATGTGACATTTAAATATTTTGCAATTTAAATATCCAGATGAAAGAGCTCAGATATATACCTCAGTTAAATGAGACCCATTTCTTGCTAGACTTTTGTTTTCTTCTTTGATACTATTTAAGCCAAATCCAGGCATAGCAAATTTAAATTAATTGAACATAGCTTCTCAGAGATTCTTCACAGATCTTGCATTTACCATTTTCATTCTCTTTGGAAAATTTCACTTGCTTCCTGCATATCTGGTAGATGCATTTTATCCAAATGTATTCTTAATTTCCTTGATGACTGTGCAACAAACATCCATAGAATTACATAGGCTTATGCAAAGTCTAACTGGAATATAGAAGTAGAGAATATTACCTAAAATTAGACTGGCTGTTTCCATAGAAACAAGAGTGCAAACAGAAGTGTTACGTCTTGACTTAAAGTCAGAAGAAAGGGCATCTTTCTCTTTTTTTGACAAAGCAAATGGACTTAGCAGTTTACTGTTTATGGGATTTTTGCCTTTGGCATAGCTCTGAATCTCACTTTGTTCAGACAAAAATGAGTCACAAGATTTACTGCTATTTTCACATTTACATAAAAGGTAGAGGGTGCTACTCTTAATCATCAGTTTGATCTCCCAAATAATACAGACCAGAGTTTTACCAAACTGACCAACCATGGAAGATGAACCACAGCCCACACATTGTTCCACCTGCACATTGTTGTCACTAGCCAAGGAGATGAGAACAGCAACAAAAATCCACCATCTTCAAAGAAAATTCAGGAGAGGTTTGTTAAACCAAATTAATTTCTGAAATTGCTCTGTAAGACTGATTTTCCTTTTTTTTTTTTTTTTCCTGCCGCCGTTAGATGAACATTCCCCTATTCAGATACTCCTGAAAGCATCACCCCCAAGCTGACATAGTGCTTGAGGCAGCAGGAGAGCACTACTACCATGAAGCTCCCACCTGGAAAGCTCTCTCTTTAAACAACTACTAATCATATTAGCTTTGATCACTGCAGTTCACCAAGAGCCTCAGGTCCTAGACACATGACTTCACATGTCACAGTGTTGGACTGTTGGCTTTTATGACATGACAGCTTTGACAGTTATTTCCTGTTAGCTATTTTGCCAACGATAACACTGTAGAACACTACAATACATGAGAAATGACCAGATACTTCATCGATAGTCATCACTACCTTAAATGTTATTTACAGATTTCACAACTAGCCAGTTGTCAATCCATTCACCATGTGCCAGATGAATTTTATGCTGTTCTAATTTCATAGCAAAAATGCTGAAGAGTATCAAATCAGGTCAGATCTTCTACAAAAAATAATTACATCAGTTATATTGCCTTCATCAGCCAAACTTGTAATATAACAAGGACAGAACACAGATCTTTTCAGAGGAATCCTTTCCGGGTGATCAGCAACACAGTTATTTTTTATTATAGCCTTCTTTTAATCTTTTATTATCAAACCCTGTACGGACTATTCAAAAAGCCATACCAGGGATCAAAGACTCATTTTCCTCCCTATGTTGAGGCACTCAAAAACAGCATAGCATCAGCTTTCCTCCAGTTCTGTGCTATTCTTCCAGAGTTCTGGAATGAACAAAACGGATCAAGTGTCAGTCGCCTGCACACATATTCAGACGGCTCTCTGAAGCTCTGTGAGGCGTGCGTGTTTGTCAGTGATTTCTAGTTCACCTTTTTTCAGCCTCAGATAAGGAATAATCAACACCTTCCCTTCCCACGCAGCAAGAAATCTCAAACAGGATGAAAGCAGAGCTAGAATTCTTTTCTCCCCTCCACCCCACATACTTACATTCTACATCATCCTTTGCTCTTTGATTACGTATTTCTTCTCACAGCACTGGCATATCTAATCTGTTCTCTACATTTCTCAACCTCTTATTTTATACCTCATTGCCAGCTTTCCTCTTCTCCTTTTTCACATCATCTTCCGTATTTTTATAGATACCTTTGTTTTTTCCAAAAGTGAAATTGTTGAGTTGCAAGCTAGTGGCTTTTGAAACATCTGATAAAACCAATCTTATTTCTCAATTATCTTTCGCATCTGTTTAATTTCTTGCCCAGCAAATCCATCCCCATCCCAACTCAAATATTAGCTTTCTGTGTCCTTCTGTGATGTGTGCACATGGATTAACTCACGAGAATTGCTGATTTGGATTCCTACATACAAAAAGAAAAGTTTCAATTATTTGTATAAAAACTACTTCTTTTCAGCTCATCCTTTTCTGTCAAAGATAAAGATTAAATATTCAGTGTTTCTTAAATCTGAGGCAGTCTATAATATGTATTATCTTATTGCAAAGATGTACAATTTCAGCAGCATTATAATTCCATCACCCATCTCCCATTTGACTTACCCCATGACAGCTCTGTAGTCTGCAGCACATGTTAGAAAGGAGCTTGATAAACTGGATTATTTTAACTTCCCAAGTGATATAATAACCTGTAAAAAATAACAAAATATACTTGATCAATTTGACTATCAAGTTACAGGCTTTCAAGATTCAATGACTTTAAGATAAAGTTGATTTTACATTTATGCAAACACCACCTCCTCCACCCTCCACTTCCCCATACACAATATTTTCTCAGGTTGTAATCTGTATGCTACTCATACCAGCTGCATTAGGGATCGGTAGTACCAAAGGTTAAACTTTCACTTATTAGTAAAGGACATTGTTTTTGGCATCCCTGCAAAGGCAAAAGAAAACTGAAAGGTAACGATTCAAAATGAAGCATTTTTTGACGTATAAAAGCAACCTTAGGAGGACTACTGAAATTACTCTATACATAGGTTTGTGCTACTTTATAAGCCTTTCAGATGAAACAGATTCTTCTTACAGACCACAGTTGGCGCCGTATAGAGAGGTCTTGTACTAAACATTAGACAGGTAGAGAGGCATACATCTTCTGAAGTCTCTAGAAGTGTTATAGCTGTTTAAAATTGTGATAAAACTTATTTCAATTTCATGAAGCTAAATTTTGTAACCTTTTATTTATATATTTTGAAAAGAAAAAAATCTTAGCTTGCTTTATTTCTTCTCAACTGGGGAAGCAAGTTCTGTAAACTAATCCAAAAATATACTGACAGCTTGTGGTACTAATACAAGTATTTGTACAGGAGCTTCTCCTCATACAGCTCCATCTGCTGTGACATCTCCACTTTGAGTTTATGTCATTAAAGTTCACAGCTTTATAACACAACCTGTACATTTAATTCCTTTATGTTTTTCCCTGTAGATTATCCAAACATACCAATAAACTAATGTCTTTTAAGGGAGTATTTCTAAGGCACGATTTCTCTTTGCATCATTTTTTACTTTCCTGCCATAATTGGCTCAGTATTTTATGACTTTTCCACGCTATTTTAACTGGCAAAGATTGCAGCCTGTGCCACAGATCAGGGGAAGAAACAAACAAAGAAAAGAACCTGTGAAACAGAGTCTGTGAAAAGAGAGAGAGAGAGAGAGAGAGAGAAATAGAGACCAGAGTGCACATAGGGAACTGCAGAGCAGATGCCCCTGTCCTCGCCCTGCAACCTGAGCAGCTGTGGGAGACCTGCAAGGTGGGACTCATCCTCAGAGGAGATGCAAGATGTGGGTCCATTTCTCTGATGTCTCATAAGAAACAGGATGTCACCTTGGGCAGTTTAAATTCTTAAGACTTGCACAAATAATGTCATAATAAAACTGAACTACTCCCTATAATGGGGATATAAGTTTGATATTCCATACATTGCTTTTCTAAGCAATAGCCACCATTGCCCCAGGAGGCCAAACACATTTCCATGGCCACACAATGTACTCCTAAAAGACTAAAACCATGCAACATTTTATAGTTTTCCACAAAACCAAAAGTACAAGATATATATGCAATTACACAGTACCTGCAAAATTCATATTGGAGGAGAAAAAAGGGGAGGGATTTGCAATGAGCCCTAAAGGTTTTCACTTTTGTTATTATGCATCATTTTTCATTGCTAAAATTATATTTCAGAAAAAGAATAAAAGGTAAAGCAAAAGCTGCCTAAACATAAGAAAGTGGGAAATACTATTACTTGTAACAAACAATTACCAGCTGATGAATTAAGGATTTGGACTAAAAAACAAGAGAAAAATGACCAAACAAAAGCCCAGAAAAAACAGCCCTTGTCACTGGGCCTGCTGCGCAGACACTGTGTCTGGAGCTGAGGAGCACAGAGCCTGCAAGACTTGCATGAAGTCAGCCCCTCTCCCACGCCAGGGCCCAGGATAACAGGATCAGGCAGCTCTGGAAGCAGGGATGACTCAGGGGTGCTCTTTCGCTAGCAGAAATGTGAATTTGCCATCCCGCTTCGCTGTCTGCGCAGAGCCAGGGGAACCGAATGTGAAAGGCCACGGCAGAAGGGTGCCTCTGCTCGGCAGTATTTAAAAGTAAGAGAAGTGGGTAATGTTGATGCTTTACAACCATAGACACATTTTTCCACAAATAAGCTTTATAGAGCAAGCAGCCAAACGAGATGAGGCTTGTTTCAGAGGAAAGCAGGACGAGGCACCCGCTTGCAGAAGCCCAGTCTTACCTGCCTTCTGCAAAAGGCACAAACCACCTTGTACAGACCCTGTTCACCATCACTGACCTTGCGTTTGTACTTCTCATCACAGCACACTTCTCCTTGCAGCACAGGTTTGCCACATCCCACAGAACAGCAGCTTTTCCACCTACTCATTCTGACATTTTAATAAAACGCAGCAATGGGCGAGAGTCTCAGACAAGTCGGGAGGTTTCTGCTGTGCTGCAGCTGTCCTTATTAAAATCTGCTGCAAAACAAGACCTCCACTTGGCATTCAAAGTCTTGACATTTGTTTTCCTTTTGCACCACAACAAAACAGCCCTTGCACTTTCTTCTTTGTCCAAGAGCAGCAAAGCCACCTCTGAGGTAACTCAGCTAGGCAATGGATAGTGCTCCCAAGCTGCAGTACTGCAAGGGGAGACCTCAAACACCAGTGTTGCTGGTTGCACAGGGCAGGGAAAGGACCTCCATTCCAGTAGGGCAAAGCTTTTACTAAAAAGCTTTGCCAAAACAAATCCATTGCCACATATTTGTCTCTATGAACAGATATTTAATGGGGAAAAAATGGGCAGGAGAAAAAAAAAAGCTAAAAATCACAAAATTGCTACCTGGCTTATGACAGTGGAGCAGAAATCCCAGGGCTTTTGGATCCTGTTTTATTGCCATTATATACTATAGCAAAATTGAGTTAGCAATCTAAGCAACAAGCACAGGTGCTGATATTTTGTCTTTATTACAACTTTACACATGGTATTAAATGAAAGAAACTGCCTCTTTGCAGTGACAGTTCCTAGACTGGAACTTTCCCCACAAAAAGAAAGATTTATTTTACACTCTCCCTGTGGAAATAGAGTGCAACTGCTTTCTTGTTTGCACTTTCTTTCTCCCCTACCTCCCCTTTCTTTTTTGATACAGGAGAAATCCTAACTGGAAGCTTATTCAGCCTTGGGTACTGAAAGCACGGAGATTTCTAAAGCAAGGCTGGCGACGGCATCAACCTCCCTTGAAAGGGAAAGTTACAGTGATAAAAATGAGTAATGTGGAAAACAGAAACAGCTCTCTCCCTCTCTGCCCTTCAGCTGTTTTGCCGGCATAAGCAGCAGCAGCCTGTGCAGCTTGCTGAGGTAAAGGCACGACAGTCCCTTCAGCAGTGCCATGCCGGCCTGCAGGTTTATGCGGGCGGTGTCCCGGAGGGAAGCGAAGCGGCTGACCCGCAGGCAGGTGGGGAGGAGAAGCGGCCGCAGGGCCTGCCCTGGGCGGCACGGCCTGGAGCCGTGGGCGCCGCGGCTGCGCCGGCTTCTGCCCACAGCGAGCGGCGCGAGGAGGCCGCGGGCGGCGGGCAGGCCTTTCGCTGCCCTCCTGACGTGCGAGGGAGGAAAGGCACATAATTTACCATCCATCACACTCTTGTTTACGGTTCAGGCAATGCAACATGACAAGAAAATTAATTTTGCGAGTACCATAGGCTCATTCCCATGTTATCTACAGCGCATACTTCTCTTTACACTTCGGGAGGTGCGTGTCAGCTTCACTCAGACAAAATAAAATACGGATTGGCAGGGAGAAGCCTCCTGCAGCCCTGCTGCAGAGCAATGGTGCGACCAGGCAGCCGGCACTGGTTTTCTTCCCACCGCTCAGGCTACGTTTTGTCCCACCTGCAGGCCACAGCCGTCACCTCCTGAAGCGCTGCACTGGAGCGGACACAGCCACCCACATCACCCTGAGCCCCTCAGCTCCCGTGTGGCTACTCTTCCATCCCAAATGACGTTCATGGCCTGGCCTTGCTTCCTGGTTGCTGGAGGTCTCCAATGGAGTCACCGTTGGCCGCGGGGCCGGTGACCAAACACCTTGGCAGGGCTCTCTGCAACGGATTTAACTGCATCCTCCAGCACGAGCCCCGAGGAGCTCAGGAGGAAGAAAGGCAGAGCAAACGTCTCGGTGCAGCATTTCTGCATGTTCATTAAGTCTCACTGCAGACCTCAGGAAAGATACTCACAGACTGGCAGTGAAAACAGAATGTAAATGTTGTCTGCAGCTACAGCACAGAGCCCCAGCTCACCACAGCTATCATGAAGAGACAGGCAGACTAGCAGAGTCCAAATCTGCTACAGCTCTGGGCTGCTAAAGACATCAGACGCTTGGTTGGTTTAGCATGAATAAAACAAGAATGGAAGCTCTTTCACATCAGTTTACTCATCCCAGAGCAGAAATGCTTCATTCTCCTTTTTTTGCTGAATTATTCTGGAGTAGTTCACAATAATAATATTTTCCTTCAGTTACATCTCCGAGTATGTGACACTGCTCATCAAGACTAAAATATAGTAATTTAATTAAGAGCAAGAGAGGACAAGGCCGTAGTTTCCTCACTGACCTCTAATCCGTGAGGAGCCCAGCGCAGAGGCAGCCACGGGACCCGGCGCCTCCTCCCGCAGCAGCGTGGGCTCCGCGACACGAGGGCGCTTTGTACAGGGACTGCAAAGGAGAAAAATCAGGTGATGGAAAAGACTGCCTATATTTTAAGACATTTTCACATTTTTTTTCCTTGTGAGTTTCTGTTTCTCATGGATCTGCTAATATGAAAAATCTATCTTAGCTTGGCTTTGACTCCTGTGTGTTGTATAGCAGCTCACCCTACGGAGGGCTGTATGGAATTATTGCTCTGTAAAATAAGAACAATACTGTTCCAGCCAGGGTTCTTATTATATTCTCTTATTTTTAAGAGTTATCCAGTTCTTACTGCATTAAATCAACACTTATCTGAAATATTTTGAGGGTCATTTCATTAAAGCATTTTAATGCAGTTTTACCCAGTCGCTTGTCAATATTTATTCAAAAAGTAAAATTTTCATTTATAAATGCCTAAAAGATAACGCCTTCATGTGAGGCAATAACCTGATGAATCATCAAAAGTGGTACATTTTCTGTGGTATGAAGAAAGTATGTGGAGCATCAAAAGTGTCCGCTTAAAGAACTGGTATGAAAAGAGAGAAGTTAAAAGACAACAAATTAACATTTAGGAGGTTGACGTTAGTGAATTCAAT